>JAXGGA010007988.1:0-59419 GCA_038373865.1 Uloborus plumipes
ACCCCTCAATGTGGCTACATTTCCTCTTTCCAACCATCTCCGACACAGCCGATGCACAGTGCTTGCATCCATGTGGGTATCAGCTGCAATTTGACGTATGGACCAACCTCCCCTTCTCAGTCCGATCACCATACCCCTTGTAAAGTCGTCTATATGCTGGAAGTGTCTTCGTTGAGGACGGCGTGGCATTTCCTCCTATCACACGTATCCTTCGAGACAAAAACCAAATTTCTCCGATAATTAGTCTGGCAGAAAAACCAACATGAACATAGCCCACTTTTCAACTTCATTCTCTTATATCTTACTTCACGTGCGTCGGAGAGCTGCGCATTTCATATCATTTGCATAACTCAGTGACGTGCGTCTACGGTAAAATTTGCATGAATTTCTGACCACTCCTTCTTGGTGTTGCATTTTCAATGTCGAGCAGTGTACGTAGCCATCCCTTTCATTTCGCTATAATAGAACATCACTTTTTCTTGCGTTAAGTACTCTTCTGGGCGAATTTTTTTTCTCCCATTGTGCAGTCAAACATATTATCATTTTTACAACATCATGTGCCGTACATTTATTTCCTGTTTTATTGCCTTTATGAAAGCACTCAAGAAGAAATTGCTTTTGACTTAGGTTTAAACGAAAAGACTTTTGTTTTTTTGGCTTTAGTGCCCACCATATTGTGATACCTAGATTGAAAACATTCAAGGGAAAATTTTCAAGAGAAAAAACCACTTTTTGCTGCGAATTGTGTTACTGCACGTAACATACCTGCACATTTTTAAAAAGTTGCATCAAATATGTTTTTAAAATACATTTTATCAAAAATAAATTTAATTAATGTTCATTTATTATTAAAAATATCAAGTAACTTGCTTCAAGAAGCAAAAACAGCCCAAAACAACGACGTTATCAAAAATGACTTTTTTATTTTCTTTCTAACTTTTCTTTATCCAGCAGTTGTCTCATACGGATTACTTTATAGTGACAAGATAAAAAACACATTTAGAAGAAAGGTACTATGTGTTTTATTTCTTTAAAAAGAATTTTAGATATCAAAACACTAAAGATGTTGACTGAATTACTTCGCGCTTATACATATACAAGTTTTAAATGTTAGTAATGTGATATTTTACATTGAATAAATGTCATACATATATCATAGAACACTAAAATATCACTTTATATTGCATTTCGTATGATTAAAATAGCAACAATTTAGGTTAATAAAATGAAGAAGCAAAAAGCCCTGACGACGAAAATAGGCAAAAATAAAAAAAAAAAATTAAAATTTTTGAAGCATTTCGCCTCAATGGACTCAACTGCTCTATTAAGACAAAGAGTAGAGTATAACATTGCAAAAAAATTATTTCAATATGTTGTTGGCAGAAGAAGTTACGGCTGTTTGAATATCGGTAAAATATGACATTTTTCATATTTCGGCCTGATGTAACTAAAAGCACATTGAACTTTCCTCGGTTTTTTATACATTATTTTAAAGTGACACTACTTTTGCCGTGGCAACTGAAATGTACAAGCTGTTTTTGGATCTCAAAAGTGCTAAAAAACGTCAAAATGCCTTTTTTTAGGGCTTTCAATGACCTTACGGCAACAACTTACCACAAATTTAACATTCATTTTGTAAAGTTTTAACCTTCTATACTCCATATATAAAAAGAAAATTGGAGTTAAACAGTTCCTGGTAAGAGTTTTGGTTCACAGCAACTTCCATGTCTTGAAAATCCGCTAATTTTTGATGCCACACCTTCACCTTTAGGGGTCCATAAAAACTAAACAACTCAACTTTAGAGCAAAACATTCTGGATTTGGTCTTTCATAAGATAATAAACATTTGGTAATTTTTTGGGAGAAAATCTGAGAGGTCATGAATCACAGGCGTGACACTCTCTCAGATTCTTGCTCTTGAAGGATATAATAATAATTTATATATGCGTGTATAGAGAAAGAAAAAGACTCACAGCACTTAGTTTTGTCTGAATTTTAGTTAATTATTACAATTACATCAAAAAAGGATAAATCATTACTGAGGGAATTATTGAATTTACATATTACTAGCTGGCAATGACTAGAAATATTCGAAAAACTAAATACTGTGAGGTATTTTTAGAGGCTCCCCAACGGGAGATCAAAGGAGGTCACTGTGACCTCCTGAAAAATTTCATGTTCGGAAATTTTTTCTGAAGTATCAGCAACTTTGGAAACAATGTTACAACATTGTAATTTTCTATTTATTTATTTTTTTACATGTGGGCTTTATCGTATTTTATTATTCGGAAAAATTCTTGAGAAGTGTAAGATGCTCATGGTTACTCGAGCTTAAATTACAGTATACGATACTTTTACAATATACGATCGAGCACACGTGCAAAAAATGTATCATTAAAAAATCTCAATGTTGCAATAATATTTCCAATTTGCCGAATCGTTAGCAAAATATTTCGGGAGTTCACTGCGACCTCTCACTAGAATACCTCTGAAAATACCTCACCGAATTTACTTTTTACAATATTTTAAAGCTAGTAATACGTACATTCAATAGTTCTCTCGGTAATGATTTATCGTTTTTTGAGTTAATTGCAATTAAAAAAATTAAATATTATAAAAATTCAGACAAAATTAAGTGCTTTTATTTTTTTTCTCCTTCTCTATACAAATTGGTATACATTATTACGATATGCTTAAAGTTTCAACAGATCTGACTTACTTGATGGCAGGAGCGGATCCAGAGGGGGGGTCATGGGGGTCATGACCCCCCCTTAACCGACCAAATTTCGCAAAAAATTGCATTTTTTGGACTTATTTTCGAAAAAACTGCCAAAATCCCTCCTTTTTGCACAAAAATTGCACTTTGACCCCCCCCCCTTTCCGAAAATGACCCCCTCCTTAACCGGAAGCTGGATCCGCCCTATGGACACATTTTACTATGAGAAAAAAAGCATTAAAATGAGCTACAAAAAAAAAAAAAAAAAAAAAGAAAGAAAATCTTGAAAACTAGAAAAAACCCCACGCTTCTTTCTTTTTTACGTTATTCTGCAAATCTGTAGGTTCCATAATTCGTAAAAGTTTTTTTTTTTTTTTTAGGATTGCTGTTTTGAGTTCCATGCAACAAAAAACCAAATTTTGAAAAATTTGAAAAATATCTAAGTTTTTTTCTCTTCAAAGCAATGAGATATTAAACAATTTTCGTACCACATTTGCTCTTCATAGTATAAATTTTCAGTATATATTAAAACAAAATTCGGTAGGTTGCTTTTAGGGGGAAATAACGCAGTTTAAAGTCGAGCGAAAATGGACTAAAAACCACACTTTGCGGCCCCGTAACTAAAGAAAGCCACACCCTCCAACCCAAATAACTATGGGGTCCTCATAACCACACACTGAACAATCAATAAATGACCTTGAGGTGGCGTTTCTGTAAAAAACTACAGCGCACTGAAATGCGTCTTTCAGTCGTTTTACCAAAAAGCGCTGCAAAACATCCAGCATTTGGAAATTTTTACCGAGAGAACAAAATTTTTTGGGGAGCTAAATACTTTAGAATGTTCACTTGTCACGACCTACTTTCACATACAAAAAAAAAAAAAAAAAAGAGGAAAATCAAAAAATGTTACTGAAAAAATTTCCCTTTTTTTGTCTGATTTTCAAAATAATGACTTTTATACTATAAAAACAGTCAGTATAATGCTGGCATCAGGTTCCAGTTTAAAACTGTAAAATGCACGGTAATAAACTGTAAAATTAACAACTTTACAGTTTAGTGCTGTAAAAGAGTTATTTACCGTTTATTACTGTAAAATTAACAATATTTACAGTTTATTATTACAAAATTAGCTGTATTATACAGTAAAAACAAAATTAATTTTTTACAGTGTACTATTTAAAAATCACTATAGAGCCAATTATTACGTTTTTTGAACTGAAGAAGAAATAGCTCAAAGCTGAAATTGGATTGTGGTGACGTGGCGGAAATATTCCGATCAAGAACAAGTTTGTCACAAATTGGTCAATCCATATAAATTCATCTGGTGGCTGTGCTTGACCAATTTTGCTTACTTATTGTTTTGTTTTTTAAACAAAAACTCATATCGCTAAACGCTTAATATGAAAGAAGTTTAAAACCACTTATATTTTTTTTCTCTAATCTATACCTTTGATTTTTTATGTTCATTAAAAGTTATTTTCGTATAGTCGAAAATGTAACTCGTAGATGTTCACATTCAGGCCCAAATCTCTTTAAATTACATTTATGGTAGTCAATTTTACATTTGGTGTGTTGAAGGGTAAAAAATAAGTCTTGTATGGTAAGTCATAAAGTTGCATCTTAATAATTAAAATAATAGAAACAGGCCAAAGTTCAAGCTCGAACGTAAACTTTTCACTAATTTCAAAAGGTAATAAGTACCCAAGTAGCACACTTCGTTTTTTAATGGTTGTAAAGTGGTTATTAACGTTGTGACAACGGATTAAAAACGTTTAAACGTTTTTTGTGCTACCTGGTTAGTTTTGGGGAAAAAACCGAAAATGAAACATTGCAAGAACTAATAAATGAAATCTCACCAAAGAAGAAAATCTAATTGTATGTTTGTGTACAGTTCCTCAAAAATAAGGAAAATGACGTTTAAGACCTTGTGACCAAAAGTGTTCAAAAGGAGGCTCAGAATCTGAAAGGTTGAGCATCCTTTAGAAATTACACCTTACTGAACTATCAGTAATCTATACTTCGTATCTAAAGAGAAAATAATTGAAAAATAGCTGATTAATGGAAACTTTCAAAGATCAACTTCAGAGGTCTTAATTTATTATTATTATTTTTTTTTTACGCTTTTAACATCTTCATCTCCAACTCAACTGAAAATGGACTTTTTTCTATTACTTTTAGAATACATTTTAAGTTTGATATTTATAGAATCTTTCAACAAACTTTTTGCTTTGTGCTTACATACGGTATTTCATGTATGCGTACTTTGCAGGGAAGTAACTACAATTATGTATTTTTCATACTGCTTTAAAGAAAACTTAAAAAATGAAGGTTTTTGGATGATTTTTGTAGAACGTGAAGATTTTATTTAAATGTCAATGAACTACCTAACTTATGTCCTCTTTCAAATTAAAATTTCCAACAAAGGCGATTTTTTTCTTCCAAAATTACGGCTACCTAGTTACCTGTATAGAAGAATTGCATTTGTTATCAGTTTTCACAATGTATAGTAATTTGAAAAAAAAATAACTCTATTGATGCTTGTAAAATATTATAAGATCGCGGACAATTTATTTCATTTAAACAATGTTCAAAAATATATACCGTAATCTGCATTTAATGGCTTGAGATCCGTAATTAGTAACTATTTAAAGTAATAAAATAGTTCATTATGTAACTTGTATAGGGTGAGTTCTGGTAAGTGCGTACCCTTTTTTTCAAAGTTCATGTTCTCAAGGATGCTGCTCTGTTGAAAAATCTTGTTCACTCACAATTTTTTTTTAGTTTTCTTTCCAGATCCTTTACTATGATTTTCAACCATATAATATGTCGAATAAACCATAAGCATAGGTTTTGTGACCTGGTTTATGACACCTATTCTAAGGTACGCACTTTCCCTAAATAGCGGGGTAAGTGCGTCCACCTTAAATTATGTGAATATGAGCAGGAAAAAACTTCTGGCACATATTAAATATGTTAGGTAGTTGCCTTGGGATAATTCCTAATACTAGAGATCAGCACTTGATTGCATGGATGAAACGCAATCAGTGATATCCCACGTGTCTTACAAACAACTGTGATTTGAAGATTGAGAGAGTTGTGTCTGTGATTCTTCCTTTGTCCTTTTAATAAGACCAAGTGAGCAAACGTTAGTTGTTTTTATTTAGTAATAATCACTTATTGATTACATAGTTTATTTTGGTTTAATACATTAATCAGTCTGTGTTTAAGCCAGGGTTCGCACTTACCCCTTCTTAAATGTAAGATGAGACATGCGTCCAATAGCGTTGTTGTAAGTGGATACCCCTGTGATTTTCTTTAATTCTATTTGTATGGTAGATCGTTAGGTGACCTAAGTGAACAATTCGTTTTTTCCTTTTTTTTTTTTTGAATAAATACGGTTTTAAAATATTTTTCTTATTAGAATCAGCAGCAGTAAGAAAAAACACAAAATAAAGAGCAAAAAGGAAAAAAAATAATAATTGATCATGATATGATACTTGTATTTTGTTTTCCCTTGTACTTTGAAATAGTTTTTCACAAGGTGTTCTTAATTTTCTTAAATATAATTTATTCATTACTCCACCTTCGTTTTTTGAATCAGTCCTTATTCAGTGTTTCACTTAATTTCATTGCTTCATTTGTCATTCTGGTTTAAATTAAGTATAGCTTATGATCGCTATTTTGAACGAAAAATGTACTAACTGATATCTAAAAGCCAATATATTTCAGAGGTTATGAATAAAATTAAAATCTTATGCCGCATTCAATGTAAATATAAATACTTGATGGAAATGATGTCGGATTTATAATCGGCTTATAAAACAGTTATAAGCAAAATTAAAGGTGAATTACAAGAGTCAGATTTTCCACGTAATGGTACACACTTGCCTCATCATAATGGTATGCACTTGCTCCACATAATATTACGCATATGCCTCATGATAGTGGTACGCACTTGCCCCATCATAATGGTACGCACTTACCCCCACCTTAATTTAAAGAAAGGGAAAGTGCGTACCGTCATATAAACAAATTTTAGTTAGAGAATTTGATCAAAATACCCCATGTATGTTGTTAGTAGCTATTACTCAAAAGAAACAACCTACATTTCTTGACTTCATTTGCTTGGTATGACTACAAGAGAAACTGAAACAAAACCTTCTCAATCTTTACTTTAGAGTTTTTTTGAAGACATTTAAGTTGTCTCTGATTGTGTTTCGTCTTTTGAATTCAGGCCTGAATTCTACCTATTGAAATTATCATTAGACAGTTATCTAACATAGTCGACTTGTTGCAAAAGCCATTTCAGGACTGTGTTCATATAATTCCCGGTGGACGCACTTACCCCGTAGACGCACTTACCAGAACTCACCCTACTTATGTGATTTTCATATACCAATCTTAAAATTTTAAATTATTGTTTCCCTCAGAACTGCCGTATAAAATCAAAAAATCATATCCTAAAATCATCCTTCCAAAAATAAGCTAGTAAATAAGCATTCATTAATAATTTGCATTATTTGCCTTATTTGGTTGATTTTAGATTTTTCTGCTATTATTGAGCGTTTTATTTATTTATTTATTATTTGAGCACGTCTAAAATCGATCACACTTACAATGTTGTGTAAATTTAAAATTGCAGAGGGCAGCACCCGACAGAGCTTTAGAGATTCAAGAAAAGTTAATATTTTCTGTTTAAGAAATTTCAAGTAAAATAAGCTAAACTCAGAAGAAATCGCGGAAAATTTTAACGCCATACTTTTTGTCGTTTGACTTCACGATAATATTTTGTTTGTGATTTACGATCCAAAACGAAAATATTGGACTTGATTCTAATATACAGTTTGCATCGACCCTGGACATATGGCGCCATCTCTTGTTCGTTATAATTTTTCACAACATGCGTGAAGAATTTTCTTTTTAATTATAGTATAAGCTTCGTTCGAAAGAACTAAAAAAGTCCTTTAAAAGATTTTTTACATTTTAGAGGGTGGAATTTTTTAAAGAATGAAAAAAGCAGAATATTTCACTTTGCTCATTGATTTACTAATTAATTAATTTATTTATTTATTTTTGTATGTTTTGGTTGACGTAACTTACTTATAATTTCAGTTAACAGTTTGTTCCCGTAAAACCTGTTTGACCTTCATTTTCACAACCGTTCATCCCAGATGCATACTCAAAATTTTAACTTTTGACAATGAAATCTAACTCTTTATGCAGATCCTAGGTCCCCTAATTTACCTTTAGGGATGTCAAGAACATAAAAAATCAATTTTAACACAAAAAGTTTGACATTAGTACGACCAATATTAACCAAGATAAAAATAAAAGTGTTTTCTTTTTTACTTCGACTGCCTGCCATTCTATTAAAAGGGAGATGTGTTTATATCTCATTTTCTGCACTGAGCTTGAATATATTTTTGAATTTTAATCTGGGGATTCTCGTTCTTGAACAGGGATGTTTATTTTTTTTTTTTTTGGCGCACCATCGCTCTTGGAGGTATCGGCACCCCTGTTATGCAAAATATTTACAACAAACAGTAGCTGTAACATAAAAATGTGACATTAATGTGTTTTCTTTAGGAAATTATTAAGAAGAAAACTGGTACAGCTTTTTCCCCTTAAATGAATTATGGCAGAGCATATTTTGTTTTTATTTTCTTTACGTAAATTAATCTATTTTTTCACCATATTTTTTTTCTTTCCATCATGCTCGTTCCCCTTATTAACGGCATTTTGAGCCCCTCTAGAGAGCGTGCCTCACAGGTTGAGAATTGATATATCAGAATCATATTAAGTTCATGTGCGAGACCTGTTTCTTAGTTTAAAGACTGATTTTGTAAAAGTAGAAAAAAAATATCTAAATAAAATACATAGCTGGATTTATGCCTTATTATATATTTGTTTACGTGTGTGCATTACAAAATTAGTACATTGTAAGAAAGATGAAGGTAATTTAACTTCGTTAAAAGGAGGAATAATCAAACCTTATTTTCAGAATTTTTTTAAAAATATGAAACAATAATGCTACTAATATTCAGTTTTCTGCTACACTGTAAAAAATGAATGTTTTTTTATAGTATAATACAGCTAATTTTATAGTAATTTTTCAGTGATAAACTGTAAAATTACTAGTTAACAGCAATAAAATGTAAAATTGCTAGTTTAAAGCAATAAACTGTAAAATTGATAGTTTTACAGTTTATTACTGTGCATTTTACAGTTTTGAAATGGAACCTCTACTGCTAGTATTACACTGTTGTTTTTACAGTATAATACAGTTAATTTATGGTAATTAACTGTAAAATTGCTAATTTTAGTAATAAACTGTAAAATAGCTGAAAAATAGTTTATTACTGCTAGTTTTAAACTAGCATCTCTGACATTCAGTATTATACTGTAAAAACAACAATTTATATTTTGCAGTGTAAGGACATAGCGAGGAAGCTATAAAAAATCCTAAAACTGAACCTAATTTAATTCTTTTTTTTTTTTTTTTTCCTTTTCAGAAACATACAGTTGCCACTTCAGATTGATGAGCACTCCCCACTGAACAAGCGTGCAAATTCTATTATCAAGAGGTTTTCCCTTGCCATCGGGAAGCTATTTGACGCAAGAGATCAGGTCTGTGGAGGTCACGCAACTAGCAGTACTTCATTCCAATGCTCCTTCTCTTCCACAGTCAGTTTCTTGACCATACCACATGATTCATCAGGTCCTCAGACTCAATATTCCCTAAGCTGGCCTCCTTGTGACATCTGTTCGTTCCCCCAAGCTGAAGATATCCCAAAAGGATCGTGGGTTTGAAGATCGAGAGGACATGCAGAAAGTGACCAGCCATGCTCTCCGAATCCTCACGAACTTGCCGTTTTATGAATAAACCAAACACGAAAATTTTAGAAAGGACACATATTTCAAAAGAGAGTGGAATATGAATGCAGATATTCTGGAATTTTCTCTCTCCTTTGCTGGATTTGTGGCGTTTATGGAGCGATGATATTAAAATATGTATGAAACGGGATGTGTACAGTATTAAATTAATACCTCTTTTTTGAAGTAAAGCAGTGAATTTTTATTTCAATCCAAATAATTTTAGTAGTATGATTCATTTGAAATATTGAAGAGGGAGGGGGATCAGAAAAAGTCTATGGGAAAAAAAAGAATTTGAACTTTCTAGGGAAGCGCAGGTGCGTGTTACATCATTGCATATGAAGGAATGATAAAAAAAAAATCTATGCTGTAAGAAATGTGGGCCATTGTCATTGTAAAGAATTAAATAAAAGTTCTGCAAAGTTTGCAAAGTGAAAATAAAAAACATACATAAATGAATTGATTAAAATATATTTGGTATAATAAATTCTTAAGTTACATATGAATTAGAAAATAAGCGCTCATAACTAATATGTCTAAAGACCATATGTAAGCGAGACAACATCGCCTTACTTAAGGTCCACCTTCCACATAAAGTAATGAATCATGTGACTCACTATCACCACAAAGCAAATAAAATTATCGCCAAGCCATGGCGAAGCAAAAATAGTAAGAATCTTGAATTATAAAAAAAAATAAAGAAAAACGAAAGCTCAAGGCAAATTCATGGCGCACAAAGAAAGTAAGAAGCAAAACCACCAGTTACCAATCAGTTACTTATGACAACCGCTGAAATGTTTGCATAATCACATCAAGATTATGCCTATTCTTGTGCTCTCATTACTAAGAGGAGAGAGAAAATTCCCATACTTCAACATTGAAGCTCGCTGTCGGAATTTTCAGCTAGTATTGCAAAACGTTTAGCGTAATAAAGCATCCTGTTCTTTTGACATCCTTAACAGAACGGATCAAGGACCCCCCCCCCCCCCAAAAAAAATGATATCAAAACGCTTTATGGAATGAAATTTAAGTTGAAATGCGGAAAGAGCAATCCTTTTACCATACTCACTTAGGCAATAAACACTCCTCTTAGTATAAGAGCTCAGCAATGACAATAGAATTTAGCTAAAGAAACATATCCGCCATTAATGAATCCGCTTGTATTTTTTTATGCCTTTACAATATAGAAACACCCTCATCTATGCATTAAATTTTATGTTCAAGTGCACAAAAGTCTTAAAGTCTGCAGTTAAATATCGAAATCCAGAACGGAACTGTTTAAGCTACATCATATTGATGTGTTGCTTAATCCATTCGCACAGATAAGAAATTTTTAAATACATCAATTGCATTTTACCAAGACAGTTTAAACTTAGTCTCTCTCTCTTTTAATTTCTGTATATTTAAATATATATAGCTTATATGCATGATGGCATGAAGTACCATGCTTCTATATATTTTTTTATTTTTTATTTTTTTTCCTTTTGAAAATTATTACTGTGTGCGTGTTGCGGGTGTGATTGCGCGGTCACAAACATAATTTTTAAAACAAAACACGTAAATTCAAGTGCAAATCATTTTTTTAACAAAAGCTTTTTTCCTCTTTACATTCAAGGACGTAAAAGTTAAAAGCTTTATTTTAAAGAATGTATTGCAAATACAGTGGAATACCGATAATACGTTTTTGAAAAGAAAAAAAAAACGTACAAGTGGAAAAATAAATAAGAAGTTCTAAATAAGAAATTTACAGAAGCAAAACAAAAATTTGTTAAGTAGAGAAAAAAAAAACAAATAAAGAGTTTCATTAAAGCATATTCATTATAGTTACTTCATCACCACAATATATAAAAACAAAAAAATACAAGTAAGGAAACTATTTTGAAATAAAGTGAAGGTGCTCTTTTCTAAACTGCTCATTAACTTAAAACTACACCCCCCCCTCGGAAATTAAAAACAATTAAAATAACATTTTCTCGCATGAAGTAATACTCATGTATTCGTTATAAACAAATATTGAGCACAAAACAGCAATTTTTATATTTGAACAAAGGAATGCTCCAATAAAGGCTCTGCTACGTTTTATTTTTTGCAATATTACAAAAATGGAATTTCATGACTCCTTTCCACAAACATGATTAAACGCATCCGCAATTTAATGCACTAACAAATGCTGCAAGATTCTTCTTAAGGTTGAACCCATTGTGAAAGAAAATCCTTTCAGATTATCATAGAAGAGAAAACTTTGATATCAAAAAAGCGAAATCAAGACATTCGCATTAAAAACTTTAATTGATAGTTTTCCCGCATATGTTTTCAATACGTATTTAAATTGTCTTTATAATATGTTCAAATATAATAAACGTGTCACTTGTTCTTATTATCACTAGGAGGTAATCTTTTTTTCTTTAATTTTGTTGCGAATGACTCCCAAATCAATAAAATTAAAAATCTTTTGTTTATGTATTTCCTGCGCAAGACTTTCATTTCTTTTATACAACTGCCAATTTCAAAGAACAATAATGACTCCTTTGTACCTTTCAAAGGAATGTCTTACATTTTTATTTTTTAAAAGAAAGCATTTAATGTTTGATGCGAGTGAAATAATTTCTCCTTTTAATTGGGATAGTTGTAAGTTAGAAATCTTACTCACTTTGTCTTTCTTTCTACAAAGAACAACGGATTTATCTAGCTGTAAATTGACACCAACTGACTTAAAGTTTTTTTTTTCTATTTTCATTTATTTATGTAGTTTATAGATTTATTTATTTATTTTATTTATTTATTTATTTATATTTTCATTTATTTATTTATTTTATGTATTTATTTATTTATTTCATTTATTTATTTATATTTTTCATTTATTTATTTATTTATTTATTTACTTTTTGAGTGTTAGAGAAAAACTTTGCTCATTGAATAAGTGCTAAGTTTCTTTTTCTTTTCAATAAAAGTGAAGCTCAAACATACTTTTTGAATTTTTAACACAAAATTAGATCAAAACATCAGGGCCGTAGACAGTATGAATGTTTAGGACAGGACAAAAAATTTGTTGGACAGGCAAATAAATAAATAAATAAATAAATGACTAAATATGAAATAATAATTAAGGTTGATATCTTCGAATTAACAGTGTTTAGAAATTGTATATAGCATTTTAGGGCGGGGGAGCATGGATTACCCCATGGTGAGTTTCTCAGATTCTTGCTCTTAATAAGTAAAAGTAAATAAATGCAATTAGTAAACAGAGCAAAACGAGCAATAACTCTTAGAAACAACTCAGTAGGGCTAATTCAAACCATACACACAAGCATTCCACCATAATAATTCACTGCATATCTACGTCTGATAGATTATTTGTCACAAAATAATAATAATAATAACAATAGTAATATTATTTTTATTATTATTAAATAATAATAAGAAAATAAATTAAAAAAAAAAAACCTCAAACCCACAAAGACTGTTTTGGTAGCTGAAGATTTAAAAAAAAAGAGGGGGGGGGGACACGTACTTTCCGTCCGTGAAAAAGCCGCACATAGCACTCTCGAACCTTTCCACTTAAAAAAGGGGTGATGGGTTGTGGGAACTTTCCGAAGTTTTCAATTTAAAACTTGCATTTGCTATCCTTTTGACATGTTCAAGTAAACTATGTATTTGAAATTAGTATCGTTCTACGTTGTTTAATACGGCTTAAAATGCTTCTTATTATTCTTCCCCTTATTGTTATCTTACCTATGACCTATCACTCCTATTTTGGTAGAGCAGAGGAGACCTGACGCATGCGTAAATGCGAGGAAGGTTTCATCTAAGAAAATCAAACAGTACACATCATCTCTTGAGCTTAGCTATGACCTTGACAATGTTTATATCTTTTCGAGAAAAAGGACAATGTCATTTGCCCTGAGTTAAGTTGGATTACTTTCGTAGCAGTTTTGAAAAATTCAAATTTAAGACAACAATCTGTTTCTTTTTCAATGAACTCCCATAAGAGAGGTAAGCATTGTTAAGGACATACTTCAACCTATCAGAGCTATACCATACAGCGTCATTTAGAAGATTTCAAGTGGTTACTTTAATGTATGAAGTTTACATGTTTGAAGTTTATGTTCGAAAATCATGAGCCTACTTCCAACTATTTTAACAATCTAGTTTACGTTCTACCCGTTTTAGCGTACATTTTGAATATCGGGAGTAACATTACAGCAGTAACAGCATAGGTTTCATGGAAGACGATTTTTTCTGTTTTTCTTTCTTTTTTTTTTCCTGCCGCGGTGCATCATCCGATAAGTTACTACATGTAAATATTTAGCTGTACTTACTGACCTGGACAGGCAAACTGCCATATCTTAGAATTTTAATTTAATTTTGTTTAATTTGTTTATTTACTTTATTTTTGCATTTTTGTCATTAGTTTTAATTCAGTTGTACTACACAAACTTACTCCTTTGGTTTCTGCTTAAAATAAACCATGAAATAACGTCAAACTCGAACATTTTATTATTGCAGGGAATCAAAAACACGTTTCTTCAAATCTTAAAAATTTATTTTTGTTGATACTGCCATTACCAGCAGACGCCAGCATGGGTCATTATCAGGCTTGGAGTAATCGATGATTACGTAATTGTAATCCGCGTAATCGATTCCATTATCTTGTAATCGTAATCATAATCATAATTTGCAAATGAGACACTGGTAATTGTGTAATCCTAATTTTAATCAAGTGTTTCTTGTGTAATCGTAATTGTAATCATTCTTTTAATAATCGTAATCTCGGCTTGTAATCGTGTAATCTGACTTTTTTTTTCAAAATAGTTTCACATATAACTTCATCTTAGTTTATGCTTTATATTTTAATGCTCATATTATTTTTAATCAATAAGTACATAAAAGAAGAAAAAGCTGTTTATTTATACATTTTAAAGCATTTTTTATGTTTAAAACTTGTTAAATTTTACTTGAGAATTTTATTTTTAAGAATTTTATAATTCACAAAATTGATTACACGCAGGCAATTTATAAATTGCCAATTTATATTTTTAGTGATAATAAAGTTTTACAAAACTAATAAACGGTTAATTTTACAGAATATAATAAAAAATATTATTTGCTGTGCAATACTGTTGATATTTTAAAGAAGATTTAAATTTTATATGCTTCGTTTTCCTTCCGCTTAACTAACAAGGTGCACTGAAACTTGACTTCCCTAACAAAAATTTCTGGATCCTCTTCTGTATATATGTATTATATATTATTTACAGGGTGGTTATAAATTAACAGGAGGTGTTTGGAGCCCTCTAGCTCGCGAACTACTGGGCGAAACATTGCCAAATTTCGTGAGAGTGCATATTAGACCATGGGATTTTGATTTCTGGAATTAAAAAAAAATTAGTTTGAAAAATCACCACCAGAGGGAAATTTGGCGCTGTAAAAGTGTATTACACTGAATATCGTGAATTAAACTTGAAAAACAGCTGTATAATCAATTTCGCCAAGCAAAAATGATTGTTCTTTGCAAATGAGGCTTAATATGATCGCCGTAGAATTTTCTATTAAAAAAAAATCACCACGAACAAAATAGCGGTCCATTTAACCAAATAGAATGCAATAATTTGCATAAACGCGTTTGGACACCCTGTATAACATTGAGTTATAAATTTATAGTAATAACTTTTCATACTGCTTCAAGTCTAGAAAATACTCATACAATTTTTTTTTTCAATCACACACGTAAAAGTTTTCCTCCGAAATAAAATTAGAAGACTAAAAAAAATATATCTCATATTATAAATTAACTTAATACAATGAAGTGAAATACGTAAAGCGGAAACATTAAAATTTTGTTCCCATTTTCCTCAGCTGACATTATTTTAGGAAGAATGTCTGATTTCATTTTCTTAATGAGGAAACCAATATATAGTAAGTAATTGTGCTAGTTAAGAGTGCTAAAATATATGTTGTTTTAACAGTGTATTACAGCTAATTTATAGTAACAAACTGAAGAAATTGCTAATTTTACAGTTATAAACTGTAAAATTGCTGCTTTACAGTAATAAACTGTAAAACTGCTAATTTTACAGTTAATTACTGTGCATTTTACAATTTTAAACTGGAATTTCTGCTGCCAGTTTTTACTGCTGTTTTTACAGTATAATACAGCTAATTTTATGGGTAAAAACTGCAACATTATGGTAGCAAACTAAAATTGCTGCTTTACAGTAATAAACTGTAAAATTGCTTATTGTACAGTTTATTACTGTGCATTTTGCAGTTTTAAACTACCACTTCTGCTGCCAGTATTAAACTGTAAAAAGAGCAGTTAATTTTTTGCAGTATGGTGTGCTCAAATTTTTCATGATAAAAATATCGAAATCAATTTAAGAGAACTAGAATCTAGCAGGAAAAATTAATCACAATTTGAAATTGATCAGAAGGTACATTTAGCTGGGCTTTATCATGTTTCCATGTAAAATAAACCTAGACCAATTATGATTCTGACGCTCATGTGTATGTATAGTTCCGTTTTATTTTAGTATCTCAGATAATATTGAGCCATTATTATCCCTATTTAACTTTTATAACAAAGCTTTAAGTGGGGCTAGTTAGCTATAACAGATTAATTTACACATTGCCAAGCGACAATTGCTTAGTGACGCCAAATAGGTTTTAACACACTCGAAACCAATTCAGCATCGGAGGATAATTTTATTTTTCTTACGGGTGGATTGAAACTTTTGGAAGCAGTTAATCCTAAAATCACAACTGTAACATTTATATTTTAAATATTCTCAACGTTAGAGGGCAGCAGCATCTAGAGTGTTTTAGGGTCATTCCATATAAAATCAACAAATGGGCCGTGCCGCACCATTTTTGATTTTGATCATATTTGGTAGGTAATATGCACCAATATTCTGTAATTCCAAACTGTTTTATTTTTTTCTCGAAAAAATTTTATTCTCGAGATATAGCCATTTTTTTACTCCGCCGATGAGTAAAATTCGTCATTTTTGATCTTTTTTCTCAGAGCTCTGGAAAATTTATTTAAAATGGTAGAAAGACCAAATACAGCTTATTTTAAAGCTAAAAGAATGAACTTTGATTTGTGCATAAAAAGAAACATTTTAAGTTAAGCCTAAATATAAAATTTCCCGGGTTAATTCGTGGTTCAAAAAATGCCGTTTTCGTCATTTCAAGCATGAAAAAATTTCTGAAGGACGGACAGTGGGGGTCTAATTTTTTTTTCTCTTGCACCCAGATATAGATTTTAGAAGCACAGAAAAAAATAAGATGATACCAGTAGTCCTTCATTATGAAAAAATTGCTTAAACTTGAGAAAAAATGAAAATTGACCTTTTTCACTCCCCAAAAACGGCCTGTGGAACAGGTAGTAAAAATTTACAAATGCATGGAGTAAGAAGGTGTTACATTGCCCTTTAAAGTGAAACGAAAACTGTCTTGTTAGTCCAAAGCATTAAAGAGATATAAGCTTTCAAACTGTGAGAAAAAATGAAAAATATCCTTTTTCACTCCCCAAAAACGGCATGTGGAATAGGCAGTAAAATTTTAAAAATGTATGGAGCAAGAAGGTAATACATTGAACTTTAAAAGGAAACAAAAACTGTCTTGTTATTCCAAGTCATTAAAGAGATATAAGCCTTCTAAGTAAGATGATTATTATGAAAAAATACCTTAAACTTGAGAAAAAATTAAAAATGGCCTTTTTCACTCCCCAAAAATAGCCTGTGGAACACTTAGTAAAAATTTGCAAATGCATGGAGGAAGAAGGTGTTACATTGTCCTTTAAAACGAAGCAAAAACTGTCTTGTTATTCCCAGCTATCAAAGAGATAAGGCCCTCTGAAAATTGAAAATTCATGCAAGTTTTTTTTTTTGGCATAAGTTTAAGCAATTATGAACATAAATAAAGTCTTTTCATGCAAGAACTCTAAAAATATGTATCATCAAATATATAATTCAAAATATATTGTAAAATATTTGTAATTTATTTGTAATGTTGACACATCGGAAAAATTGTGCTTAAAACCAGTGATCCGAATGTCCACACATCAATTAAAATTGGTTTTAAAATTTAATTGCATGTCGCTCAGAAGTTTCCAGTTTTTTTTACATTTGAATGAAATTACAATTTTTTTTACAAAAAACCGAAATTTCTACATCCTTTTCAAAACAGCTACAACTAAAAGGGATTTTTGCTAATTGAGTGTTTGTTAGAGTTTATCTTCATAATATTTAGTTGGACATCCATTACATATTAAAAGAAAACTCTGATAACAGGGGCACTAAAAAACGTTTTGAGTACAACTTTTTGAGATGTTTCTACTTCACAAATAAATAACAGACATTTTTAAATATATTTTGAATTATATATTTAATGATACATATTTTTACTCTTGCAGTTCTTGCATAAAAAAACTCTATGTTCATAATTACTTCATTTATGCCAAAAAAATTTTTTTAGCATAAATTTTCGATTTTTAGAGGGTTATATCTCTTTGATGCCTGGGAATAACAAGACGGTTTTGGTTTCCTTTTAAAGTTCAAGGTAATATGTTTTTGTTCCATGCATTTGCAAATTCTTACTACCTGTTCCACAGGCCGTTTTTGGGGAGTGAAAAGGGATATTTTTCATTTTTCTCATAGTTTGAAAGCTTATGTCTCTTTAATGCCTTGGAATAACAAGACAGTTTTTATTTCATTTTAAAGGGCAATGTAACACCTTCCTACGCCATGCATTTGTAAATTTTTACTACCTGTTCCACAGGCCGTTTTTGGGGAGTGAAAAAGGCCAATTTTCATTTTTTCTCAAGTTTAAGCATTTGTTCATAATGAAGGACTACTGGTATAATATTGATTTTTTCTGTGCTTCTAGTATCTATAACTGGGTGCAAGAGAAAAAAAAATTAGATCCCCACTGTCAGTCCTTCATATACTTTTTCATGCTTGAAATGACAAAAACGGCACTTTTTGAGCAGCAAATTGACTTGGGAAAATTTATAATTAGGCTTAACTTAAACCGTTTTTTTTATGCACAAATCGAAGTTCATTCCTTTAGCTTTAAAATAAGCCGTGTTTGGTCTTTCTACCATTTTAAACAAATTTTCCAGAGCTCTTAGAAAAAAGATCAAAAATGCCGAATTTTACTCATCGGCGGAGCAAAAAAATGGCTATATCTCGAGAATAAAATTTTTTCGAGAAAAAAATAAAACAGTTTGGAGGTACAGAATATTGGTGTATATTACCTACCAAATATGGTCAAAATCAAAAATGGTGCGGCACGAAAATTTCTGAAAATTTGTTGATTTTATATGGAATGACATTTTACCTAACATAAGGAAAGGCTAAAAAATTGTCAATCAAGTCAAAGTTGCAATATAATTTTGCAGTAAATAAACTGCACAATTAATACTTGAACTTTTATACAGGCGACATCTAAAAATCTGAAATTATAGAAAATTGAATGGAAACGACGAGATTTGAAAAAGTGCCCTTACATATGTAACAGAAAAAAAAATATATATAAAAAAATGAGTGTCATTAAGGCAAAAATAATTGGATTTTGCTTTAAAGTGTGGAGTTGAAAAAAATAAATTCTAAATTTGCGACCCCTAAATGAATTTTTATAGCCGAAATTTTCTCACTGATGACTATCAATACCTTGCATAAATTACGTTGCATTCGAAGAATTTTAGATAGATGGTTGATTAATATTGTTGAATGCCTATTTGATAGGCATTGTTCCGTTTAATTATTGAGGTCAAGAAGCTGATTGATAAAGTATTTGAAAGTATAAGATTTGCTATTTAATACAAAACAGAAAGAAAGTTAGCACAATTAAACCCTACACTGCATAGCGTTGCCAATTGGATACATGGACTATTTTTCCATTTGACCAAGCATAGGGCAACTCAAGCATATAAAGCTAGTATTAAATATCTTTAAAGCAAATTTCACCATCTATCCTCAAAATAAAATCATTAAAAATGTTTTCCAATGTTTTTTTATTACATTGAAAAATATATATAGTTCTTTCAGAGAACAAAAAATCATGCAGTGTAGGGAATATCAAAATGAAAGAAGCTGTTGCTATTTTCATTTCATAGATGGCAGCATTAATCAATTGCCCTTGTAAACTATCCAGACTATCTCTTACAAATGCAAAGTAACTTGTGCTGTCATCTACTCTGTAAACAATTAAACAAAACGATTACCTCTCATTGATTTTTTTTTCAGACACAAAATTTAAATTATAAATCGCTTTTTCTATAGCTGGTAAGAAGTTAAGCTGATTCGTATGCTCTCTGTGATTTTTTTCAAAAAACATTATAAATTGTGGAGTGAGATTCAAATTGAGTTAGGCATAAATAGGTTATAGCAAAATAGGGATACAGCTACAAACCGGTTGCAGCGAACCTTTTGAGTGGTCGAACTAAATCCCAATGTCATTAATAATATTTGACGATAACGAAATATTAAACGATTGTAATTATAACCTATTGCTCGATAATCGGATACACCGATTTAAAAATTTCAAAAATACCATTTTCAAGCCAATTGCCTTGGAAGTAATTTTAGACTTTGAACATGTACAAAGAAGCTGTCCATGTTTTGAATATTTTTTGCGACTGAAACTATAGATCGGTATACTGAGAATTCGTCTGCATTGGTTGACTGATACAAATTGGCAAAATATATATAAATTTAAAATTATTCCGAAAATAAATTTAATTTTAGTAGTTTGCTCATTCTTGAGGGCAATGTAGTTAATTTTCTTAATTAATTGTAATAAATACTGTTGGAAACATCTTGCCCTTATGAGATTAATTACAGAAGTATTTATTAAAGTTGTTGTTATTTTTCTATTGGATGTGGAGAATTTTCTGCTACAGCAATCTCTTAATATCTCTTATTCATTTCAGAGGCGATGTATATATGACAGCATACATCCCGCGGCATAATTGCATTGATGGTGAAATTAACGCAAAAGCCATTTAAATCTTAATAATTTCTTTGCCAAGAAGCTATGAAGCACCATTAAAACAAACGCTCCATTATAACTTTGAATTATGAATTTATAGAAACTATTTTTCATAAGCTTCCAACCCTAGAAAATATTTATACCATTTTTTTCAGTTGCACACATAGAAGTTTTTCTGCATAAACTTAGAGGACTAAAAGAAAAACGCATTTCATATTATAAATTAACTTGATACATTGATGGGAAGAACATTAAAGCTGAAATATTGAAAATTTTCTTCCTCCATTTTTCATAACTGACATTAATTTAGGAAGAATGTTTGTTTAAGATATATAGTTTATTTTCTAGGAAACCAATATAGAATGAGTAATTATAACAGTTAAAAGTGCTGAAAAGTACGCTCATATTTTTTATGATGAAGAAATAAAAATAAATTTAAGATAACTAGAACTGTTCGGGAAATACTCCTATTTGAAATTGCAGAATCGATAGGGAAATACTCCCGTTTAAAATTCAGCAGAATGTGCATTAGCTGAGCTTTATCATGTTTCCATTTAAGTAAACCTCGGTCATATCTGATTCTCACGTTCATTTGCATACATATTTCTTTTTTATTTTAGTATTTCAGATAATCTTGAGTCATTATTATTCCTATTTAATATTTATAACAAAACTTTAAATGTAGCTGATTATATCAGATTGATTTACACATTGCCGAACGACGATTGCCTAATGACGATTTACGTTGCCAAATAGATTTCAACACACTCGATGTTTATTTGGCATCGAGGAAAGTTTTATTTTTCTTACGGGTGCATTTTAAATTTTAAAAGCTGAAATCACAGTCTTTTTCTGCTGTAGGTATTTGTATACATGAAACTATTCGTAAAGAGTTAATTATTAAATGTAAAATTTATATTTAAAATGTTTTGACGTCAGAGGGTAGCAGCATCTGACCAAATATAACGAAAGAATGACAGACTGCCAATCAAATTAATGCTGCAATTGAATTTGGCGGTAAAGAAACTACACAATTAGTGCGTGAACTTTCTTGAAATCAACTTCTAAGAACATGAAATTGTAAAGTACTGAATATAAACGACTAGACTTGGAAAGGCGCACTTGGATGTGTAACTGAAAAAGAGAAAAAAATCTTTAAGTTAACTCGAATTGGATTTTTTCTTTAAAGTATGTCGTTGAAAGAAATAAATTATCAATTTGTGATATCTAAATAATTTTTTAGAGCTGAAGGTTTCGCATTGATGACTATCAATGTCTTGCATAAATTACGTTGCACTCGTAAGAGATTTGGACGCATTGTTGATTAATTACAAAATGTTGAAAGTTAGAGCAATTAATTTAAAAGGAATGAAGTAGTTGCTAATTTCATTTTATAGATGTCAGCATTAATCAATTGCACCGATGGTTTATAAACGATCTCTCAATTATTTCTATGAATTTAGCAGACAGTCAGGAACTTGTGCTGCTATCTACATTCTAAACAATTAAGCGAAACGATATTAATTACATATATTTTTGCTCCCGACACAAAATTATAAATCGCATTAAAAAATAGCTGTTGATAAATCAAGCTGTTTCGAATGATCTCTATGGATTTGTAAAAACAATTACGACATTTGTTGTGTGTTTCAAATTATTTTTTAATTATCTATGTCAGAAAGCTTTAATCATTTAGAGCGAAGGGTTTGCAGGGTTAGTTGCATCCCCCACACTCCATGTCATTGATAAAATAGTGTTTTAACAAACACAAGTTGGTAGGTGTTTTTGATGATTGTTTAGACAACTAGAATTATTTAACCATTTAAATAATTCTAGTTGTCCAATTATTTAATTAATATCATTGCATCCCTTCTCTTCTATGGAAAAATTAAGGAGAGGATAATGGCCTAAAAACTAAAGAATTTAGGCTATTATCATATCCTCTTATAACTTTGATTGATAAATTTATAAAATGATTTTTGATAAGTTTCAAACCGTAAAAAATAGTCATAACGTTTTTTTTTTTTTTTCAATTACACACGTAGAAGTTTTTTTTAATAAAATTAGAGGACAAAAAGAAAAATGTCGCATATTATAAATTAACTTGATACAACGAACAGAAATACTTAAACATGAAACATTGAAATTTTTTTCCCACCATTTTCCTCAACTGGCTTTAATTTAGGAAGAATGTTTGTTTACCCAATAATGCGCATTTTCTAATGAGGAGACTAATATATAACGAGTAATTATGTTAGTTAAAAGTGCTGAATAATACATTCATATTTTTTTTAATAAAGAAATAAAAATGAATATAAGATAATTAGAACCAGGCGGGAAATATTTATACAGTATTACCTCCTTTAAGGGATACCTCCGAATAAAGGACACTTTTATTTAAGGGACAGTTTTTCTCACCCGAGTCCCTTTGAATTGGGACCACCATGTATTTACCTCTCAAAAAGGGCACTCTATATATGGGACAGTCACAGAAAAATTACAATTCTTTGTGCATCAATGCATAAGAAATATCGAATATACAGAAGCTCAAGGTTATTTTTTTGACAAAAAATTAACTGGTAAACCTTTGTAATGACATTGATATGCAAAGAGCCAAATATGTATTAAAATATTTGCTCAGATTTTTCAGTCATTTTTAACCCTTTTTATTCATATGTGTTCAGGTCTGAACTTTCTACAGAATTTTTTTTTTCTGAAACCATCCCGTTATTTACATAGTATTGCATTGTAAATTACATGACATGAAGCAAATCTACGTAACAAATTACTTCAAATTAATATCTGTATGTTATAAAATTTTGATTCTATGCAATCTTTGGTTCAATTTTAATTTTTAAGATAATATATTTTTTTGATTAAGATAATTCTGAAATTTATCTAGTGTATATGAAACATTTTCAATAAATCTTAAATGTTAATAGTTAGCCTTTATTACGATGTTATACCGAGTTAAGCACACGGTGATATCAAAAATGATAAACGCTTCAATTCATAAACCTTCAAATAAGGGACACCTCGATTCAAGGGACAAAAAATCCAGTCTCTCTAGCGTCCCTTATTTCGAGGTTCTACTGATTTAAAATTGCAGAGTCGAGAGTTCATTACTCCCATTTAAAAATGAGCAGAGAGTACATTAGCTAAGCTTTAACATGTATCCATGTGAATTAAAACGAGGCCATATATTATTCTCACGCTCATGTGCGTACATAATTCCGTTTTATTTTAGTGTTTCAGATAATGTTGAGTCATTATTGTCTCTATTTAAGTTTTCTAACAGAACTTTAAATGGAGCTGATTATACGACGATTACCTGATGACGATTTACGTAGCCAAACAGTTTTCAACACGCTCGAAATTTATTGCATCGGACATAATGTTATTTTTCTTACAGTGGATTTTAAACATTAAAAGCAGAAATCGCAGTCTTTTTATGAAGTAGGTATTTTTACTTCTTTTTTGTATAGCTAATCATATTATGACTGTGTATTTCCAATGTTTTGACGTAAGAGGGTAACAGCATCTTACATAATATAAGGAAAGAATAACCAATTGCCAATCAAATCAATGCTACAATTTAATTTGGCAGAATAGAAATTACAGTTAACGCGTGAACTTATGCAGGATACTTCTAAAAACCTGAAATTGTAAAATACTGAACATAAATGATTAGATTTGGAAAGGCGCCATTACATGTGTAACAGAAAAAGGGAAAAAAAATCTTTAAGTCAACGTATTGGAAAAGTATGTAGTTGAAAGAAATAAATTCTGAATTTGTGATAGCTAAATTATTTTTATAGCAAAAAGTTTCGCATTGATGAGTACCAATGTCTTAAATAAATTGCGTTGCATTCGAAGAAATTTGGATGGATGGTTGATTAATTAAAAGATGGAGAAAGTTTGAACCATTAAATTTTTCCGCTATTAAGTACTACGTGATAAATCACAATGTTAGAAATTGAAATTGGTGAATATAAACGTCGAGATGTAAAAGGCACCTTTACATGTGTAACAGAAAAAGAAAGAAAAATTTTTACGGCAGCACGAATTGGATTTTGCTTTAAAGTATGAAGTTGAAAAAAAAATAAATTCCAAATTTGTGATACCTAAATCATGTTTTAGAGCTGAAAGTTTCGCATTGATGACTATCAAATCTTGCATAAATTACGTTGCATTCGCAGAGATTTGGATGATTTGTTGATTAACTACAAAACATAGAGAGTTAGAACCATTAAATTTAAAGAATGAAGCTGTTGCTTATTTCATTTCATAGTAGCATTAATCAATTGCCGCCATGGTTTGCAAACAATAAAAGACAGTGTTAGAAGTTGAAATTGCTGCCATCTACATTATAAACAAGGAAGCAAAACGATACATTTAATTGATAAATATTTTTTTGGCCGTGACACAAAATTATAAATCGCATTAAATTCGCCGTTGAAAAATTAAGCTGTTTCGAATGTTCTCTACGCATTTACAAAATAATTACGAAATGAGGAGTGTAATTCAAACCGATATTTAGTCATCTATGTCAGAAAGCCTAAATCATTTGGAGCGAAAGGCTTGCATGGCTAGTTGCATCCCCCACCGTAAATGTCATTGATGAAATAGTGTGTTTACATACAAGTTGGTAGGTTTTTTAATGATTTTTTAGACAACTAGAATTGAATTCACACCATTTGCTCCCGTTCTTTTCCATGGAAAAATTAATTAGAGGAAAATGGCCAAAAAATTAAGGGGCTTAGGCCATTATCCGGTCCTCTTATAACTTTGACCTATAAATTTATAAAAATGACTTTTCATAAGTTTCCAAATCTAGAAAACAGTCACACCAATTTTTTTCAATTTCATAATTTTCAATTTCACTAAAACGAATTACAAGTATTTTAATTTCTAACAAATTTAAAACGCATTTTAATATGCGTTTAAATTGCATACTTTTTATAGATAACTATTTTAAACTGTTGAGTTTTCCTTCCTTGTCGGCCAACAATGAAATTGGTAGCAAAAATACAACGGTGTTAAAATCACAAATGCGAAAGAATACTACAGACAAGAGTTTTGGCGTTACAAGGAACGCCTTTTCCAATGCAAAAAAATTGTTTGCTTATGGATGCACAGACATTCGACAAAATGCTGATATATTTAGCCTATTTTTTTCTAAAATTTCTAAATCGAGCCCTGCTGGGAATTACAAACTAACAAACATAAAAATAGCTTTATGAAATCAAATGAACCAGCTAGAATTGGCCTAATCTTATAGAAGCTATAGATGAAAAAAAAAATCAGTGAAGGAAAGCTTAATAAACAACCAGAAAAATTGAAACTGCACATTCCAAACCATTTTCAAAATTTATTCGTAATTGCTTACAAGAAGTACACTTATTTTTATGTAAAGATCGTAAATAAAACACTTTCAAATTTTACACAGCTTTCAGATAGCTAAAAACCACAGAACTAGAACATCAATATATAAGTGTAGTGTTAGACGCAAAACATACAGCAATTTGTAAAAATTTACAGTAATTTAGATGCGTTTGTTGCAAAAATGTATGCAGAGCAATATTTAAAAAAATATGCATTATTATTCTGCAAATATTTGTTTCCTTGTAGAAGAAAGATGGGTCAGGTTGAGTAAAAGTATGAACAAAAACGATTGTTGCATAGATGAAAATAGATGAGTGTTCTTCAAAAAATTCATAAGTGTACTGTTCCAAGACAAAAACATGATGTATTAGTTTCTTTAAAGCACGCCACACAAAATATTTATAATACAAAAAAAGACTTACCGTTTTTTTAAACATTTTTAGAAGTAATGCATACTTATTTTGAATTTCTGAGATGAAAATTTTGAAATATAGAAAAAGGCAAAGACATTTTACAAAAGCATTTATCACTTATATTTTGTCAAGCCATTTACCAAAGTATAATTTCATAGTTTCAAAAGATTGAGAATTTTATCAACATTAAAAAAAAAAAAAAAAACCTTACTAGTTGAACATTTATTTGCTGCCACTGTGGTTAAAAGTTTAAAAAATTCAATATACTAGTATAAACGATTTCTTTCAAAGTTGTGTGGTTTTCTCAATGTGAGTAAGTTACCTCATGTGTTGAAAATAGAAATTTAGTGCTTCCTTTTGTTTGAGTATAGTTTGTTTAGTTAAGTAATTAAGGATTTTACTTTATTTCTCAGTATTATTAATTGCTATATATGCTCTAGAAGCTACTTTGCTGTTACTGTCAAATCCGTTATCAGTCACGCCCAGTACCATGTTGCTGGTAACGTATTTGACAGATTTCCAAATTAGGTAACTTCCATTGGAATTCCAACAATCACGATGCATTAAACGATCATGTTCCTGGTTATAGGGACACAAAACTTACACATAAAGTTTCAAATCTAAGTTTCAGAATTTTTCACTTCTTCGGGTACCCTAAAATTAGTTGAATATGTTTGGTAAGGGACTTGACAAATTGAGTTGACAAATCACAATTTAGAGAAAACAGTTCACAAATGCATACCAGTGGCAAAAATGCTAAATTACATACATTTTCAGATGCGCCCAATATATAAATATGAGCATTCATTAATTTTTATTTTCATATAATTCAATTCATATTTTAAGGAAAACAATTATGTATTTCTTGAATTATATGAATTTTTTGAAACTGACCCAGATACATATGTATAAAGAAATATTTTTAAGACGATACATTAAAAAATACTAATTTCTAATTTAACAAAACTTTCAGATTGTAAAAAAAAAGTCATTAACGTGACACAACAATATCTATATTCAGTATAAAGGAGTTACAAGAAGTACACAAGGAGATACAGGATTACTGAGCTATGCAGATAAATTTGGCAAGTATTTGTGTAGCCATATTAGAGGAACGTGGATCACAAACATAGACAATAAGCACAATTGAATTATATAAATGAAAATATATGCATTTATACACTTGGACATACAGATATAAGTCAAAGTAATAGGAATACCCAAATAAAAATGAATCGTTCAACCGTCTAATAGACAGCTACCGCGTGGCCGTTACGGCCATTACCTAATGGCCGTAAAAGGGCAGTCAAGTATTTGACAGTGTGAGAGTTGAATGAGAGAACTTCACTCCAAGTAAAGCTTGCCTATGTCCGACTTCTCTGAAGTGGAGAAAGTCTCGGTGAAGCACACGTGTTTAGAACTGCGCACTTCGTGTGGGTATCGATGTCCACTGTGTCAAGGGTTATGACAGCCAACACAAACTCAAGGTCTCTTCTTTGAAGCACAGCAGTGGGTGAATGTCGATTTTGAGCAACCGTGATGGACTGGTCAATGAAGTTGACGAGGCATGTCTCCTGAAGACGTAAGAACACTTTGCTGTTGGTAATGTCCGAAATGAACACAGTTCTCTTTAGAAGCCCTGCATTCAAGAGAACTATTCGACATGAATTGTGTGTTGCACACATTCAGGGAAGAGTATCCGTTTCAAAATCGTTGGTTTGGCACCACATGCTTTGTAAAGACGAAAGTGGTGCCGGGATCACATAAACTGGACACAAATACAGTCGATCTGATGAATCGTATGGTCTGATGAATCAGTGTATTTACGCTCCTCCAGATCTTCGGGCTTGTGTTCTTCTAGCAAACACATGCAGACGCATTTGACATTAACTTCCTGGTTTCAACCGTGAAGTAGGGAGCGGGATCGGTGATGGTGTGGGGGCCTTGCAGTGAATATCTCAGTGAATTGAGAATTAGGACATCGCGTCTTCTTGAGAGGCTGCTTGCGAGCAACCATTATCGAAGCATTCTCGCAGGTCATCTTTACTCTGGACTTCAGACACTCTTCATGGGAGAACACCCTGTGTTCCAAGATAGCAACACCCTTGTTCACATGTCAAATAGTGTCCAAACATGGTTATATGAGCACGATCAGAACGTGGTGTTTTCATTCACCTGATCTTTACATTATTGAGTCTTTGTGATTTTAGAAGCACACAGTCTGTTCTTGGTTTCTTCATCTACGCGCACCATCGGAGCTTGAGATGCAATGCTATGAATGGGTGCGAATATCGAGGAACTTCAGTTCTTTAGTTTTCAAAAGCCACGTCAAAGTCGAGGAGTGGTCATTCAGTTAAAGGGTGGCTCAATCTCCTTATAATAAATGTCTTTTTTTTCTTTTAAAGGTGTTCCTATTTTTTTGTCTTATATTTGTATTAATAAAACGATACTTAAAAAAATAACATTACAGCTAAATAAAAGAAATTCAACAAATCTTCCAAGCATTTAAAAATTACAAACATTGAACAATGAAACATATTTCTAAAATATACTAAACATTTCAAAAAAAATATTACACACTTCTTTGAATATTCAGATTTTAACAATAAATAGTGTCCAACAATTTTCACGGCTTGAAAAAAATCACCTTCGAAAAACATTTCAAATTTTAATTTTATGCAAGTCTCATTTTCAAGTTGATTACATAAATTCCAATATTATTACTTCATAAAAATATTTCATTGGACATATTTCTTAAACTTTACTCTAAACTTCGAAACAATTGCACACAACTGTTCAGCTTTTAACGATACATAGTATACAAAAACACTAATAATATGAATCAATTAAGTTTTTAAAAACATTTACAATTTTAATTCAATCTGCGTTTTCTTCTCAATCTTGAACACATAAACTTCAATAAAGAACACATAAACTTCAATTACTTCATAAAAGGTATTTTAACAAACATATTTTTAAAATTTACTCCAAACTTCAAAACCTTTCGCACACAACGGAGTATATTTAGTTTTAAACTATAGATAATAGGCTAAAATTTTCATGATTTGAACTCACTCAGTTTTTGAAAACATTTATAACTAATTCTTACAAAGTATCGTTTTTGGCTTGAATGCATACGTTAGAACCCAACAAAGAAATCGGACAATGCCTGAAAAAATGCTACGCAAATGGATCATTGACAAACGCCAAAAATCACAAATTTAACATCATTTCAGAGTTAGTGAATTTGAATTTGATCCGGCTTATCAGTTTCGATACAAGTCCAATTTTACATTTAAAAGATAGATTAAACACTCTACACTTATAAATGTGTCAAGTTGACTGCAAAAGTGACAATCAGTGTGGAGAAGAGGGAAGACAAGCAGCTCCTCTCCTCTACTAAGACTACAGAAGACTGAAAAACAATGATGTAGTAACTATTAGTGATATCGAGAAATAAAATCAAAATATGGCAAGTCATCAAACCATTAAATACTTTTAACTTACTGACAAAAATGTTTGAAATTATTTATAGTGTTCACATGAATTTGGGTCACAGAAGAATATTATTTATCGCAACGGATATTCTTTTTCAATAGTAAAAATTCAATACTCAATAACTAATTCCGTTCATTTTCATCAATCAAGTAATAAGAGAAAAAAAATAATGTTTTTTGATATTTATCTAGCTCAGTTTTAGATGCGAGGAGTGTTTCTAATCATTCTTCAAAAGTTAAATCGGAATTGAATCACTACTGATATGCCGGATAGTGAATTGATCAAGTTCAACTGCACTAACTCTGAAATAATGTAACATTTTGGACTTGTCGCATTTGTCTATGATCCATTCGCGTTGTGGGCATTTTTTCTCGTACGTTGTACGATTTGAAGTAGGATAATAACACATATATGTCAATAAATGAAGGGTTCGGAGGATGAATGGGCTTCATTACATTTTTTGAAAATACACTCTAGACAATGATAAGAAATGGATACAGGTAAGCAAATAAAACGTGGTACATCAAAAAGTAGAATGCGTAACAATAAATACTGTGCTTAAGATCAGTTGCAAAGTATTGTCTTATAATACGACAGAATTAATTATAAATATAAAAAGAAACAACCATTTTTTAATATTATTATTTTAAACTGGTTTAAAATTATAATTATAGAGTTTTATTAATCACTCAATCAAAATTGTGCTCAAAAATTTTATTTGGGTGGTACCACAAAATGCTTCTTCGATGGAAAATGTGCATAACTCGCATTTATTGTCTATAAGATCAACTGTGAAATGCTGTCTCATAATATTACAAAATCAATTCTTAATATTAAAAGAAATGAAAATTGAAACATTGTATTATTCAGAATAGCATTAAAGTTAATAAGCATACAGTTTAAAATTTATTCAAACATTTTTGCGTAATGGACATCGTGGAGCATGAACATGCTGTCTCATAATATTACAAAACCAATTTCTAATATTAAAAGAGATAAAAATGGAAGCATTGTATTATTCAGAATAACATTAAGTTCATAAGCATACATTTAAAAATCTATTCAAACATTTGTACGTTATGGATATCGTGGAACATGAACATGCTGTCTCATAATATTACAAAATCAATTTCTAATATTAAAAGAGATAAAAATTGAAACATTGTATTATTCAGAATAACATTAAAGTTAATAAGCATGCATTTAAAAATTTATTCAAACATTTCTACGTTATGGATATCGTGGAACATGAACATGCTGTCTCATAATATTACAAAATCAATTTCTAATATTAAGAGATAAAATTGAAACATTGCATTATTCAGAATAACATTAAGGTTGGTAAGCATATACATTAAAAAAAATTTTCAAACATTTTCACGTTATGGATATCGTGAAACATGAACTTCGCGAATATGTTTTATAAGTGTGAAAAAACAAAGCCATAGAGAACAACTTAATAATTAACGTCCGTATAAAATACACGACTCGATCCTTCGTCAGAAAGCTTAACTGCTGGCAGAAGTCTTCTTCAACAAATAAGAAGACTTTAATCTGCGGTTCATGTCTCTGACTTAGAATTAAATAGTTTGTTGAATACAAGCGGTAAGGGCCGGGCTCCACATCAGCGTAAAACCAACCGAAACCGAAAATCCGGGTACTTCCCATTTTCCTTAAATAGGAAGTACCCGGATTTTCGGTTTCTGCCTTCGGTTTCGGTCGGTTTTCGGCTGATGTGGAGCTAGGCCCTAAGAGAATATGCTGGAAAACAGATTTTTAAAAGCTCTCTCATTCTTTACATGAAAAAAGTAACAAGAGGTTATGGGAAACATATATTTTTTGCTTTTAAAAATTTCATATTGAATTTGAATTTAAAAACAAAGTATAATTTTAAGTTAAAAATTGCAAATTGAGAAAACAGCCAGTTGTTGAAGTTTGAACAACTCGAGTATCCGAGACCGAGTAGACAATGTAACCCAACGAACAACTTGAAAAATTTTAACCCAAATTGGAAGTTGGACAATTCCTGGTCCAGTACGCTCTGTGGTATTGATTTATGAGTTCTTGAACTGAAAATATGTCAGCCTTGGAAGAAGAACATTATTATGTAAATTACCTAGGTGGCGTAGTGATTCTTACATTTAGATATATATGGACACTGGAATGTATTCAAATGATGATTTTCGATAATGTTTGTCTGTGTAGTTAGTTAATGTCTGGTGTATGTTTTTGTTACAAGACCAGATATTTTCTTTTATTTAAGATATGTTTAATATACCAATAAATGGTTTTTACTCTATTGGTCTCTTGCTCAACCACGCTCCGTTATCATCAAGTTGAAATTTTATCTTAAAGGCCTTTGTAATAACTGAATATTTACCGTACCCCAATTACCATTAGCGATCACGGAGGATCACTAAAATAAATCGCGGAGCCGTCCAATTCCACACTTTATTGATCACACGGCATGCTTAAGAAAACAGCCTTAAAGGTTCGGAACGATCACACACACATAAAAAAAAAAGAGAGAAAAAAAGAAAAAACTCCACTATTATAAAAGGTTAACATTTTTCTTTTTCAGCACGTTTGAAGATTTCAAAATACTTCGTAATGAAGATTTTAATGCTCTTATGCGAAAATTGTGAAATGACAAAAATCCCTGATAATACCAAGCAGTTAATGAATACAATACAGCCGCTCCCATACGAAGAACTACGATGTTGTCTACTACGTAAGGCGATGTTGTCACCAAAGTAAGAATGCTTTTGACGGCTCCTCTCATCGGAAATTAAAAACAATCTCTTTTAATGTCCACCCACTTGAACTGAAAGCTTGTGTTAACTGAAAAACACTGAAGTTTGAGATGGATTTTAACAATTTCTGAAAATTTGATATCGAAAGTTATTAGCAGCGACATTAAAAAAAAATATATATGGGTCTAAATTCGCTTTATGTTGAATTGCTCAATCCACTTACATTAATAGCATCGAATCCAGTCTGCTTTAATTTATGAACCACGTTCACTGCAAGAGTACAAGAGTAGTGTTAGATAATGCCTAAATTGTATAAGTGCGGAAATCTGCAAGCTACCGTGTTTTCGATCAGGGTTCAAATCTGGAACTGACTGGATCACTGAAGATACCTGGACGGTCGTGAACATCTAGTCCTCTAAGAATAAAATGACAATTTTGACCAGGAACAAATCCCGTTAAAGTGCATGCCATTGGTAGGGATAAAGGTGTTACGTTACCCACCTTTTTCCACAATGCACTTGTAATATTCTGACTTCCTTGCTCTGGGTAGCCAAATATCTCCCAATGTTTCAAATGCTCATGTTTATCGGAGATATCTGCATTCCATTCCAGATATATACCAGCAGCAGTACAGTTAATCTTGACTCTTGGTTTTGGAGGTACCTCCTTCAAGTGTACGTCTTTCTTAATTTTCATGATTGGCAGCGGGGCAGGATGCAGTGCTGATTGCCAATAGGTTTTGCCAATTGAATAAGTATTGAAACTTGATGCTTTGCCGACTGGTTTATTTGGAGCTTCTATATCATCTTTAAAGTCGACATATACGGATGCGTGCAAGGGATTGCACTTTTTAGGAGCAGGAGATTTTTTTAACTTTAAATTGGCACTACTTGTACTTTTTTTCTGTTTCGTTCCGCAAGAAGGAAGGATACGTTGTTTATTTTTCTGTATCTTTTCTTTTTTCTCATTAGCATAGTAAGTGCCAAATAAAGGGGCAGGAGGCGATGTATTAAAATATTGATTTTCAAATTGATGGGCCATTGAGCATGTGTTTGATGTTTGGGATGAACTTGAAGCTTTGTTGACTGGTTCATTATTTGTTTCATCAACCTCAGTTGTTAAGTCAATGCATTCAACTGCACTAGTTTGATTTAAGTTTTGGTCCAATGGAGGCAAGTTTACAAAAACCCCTTTATCTGCGGTAGGTACTTTTGGGATTATTCCATGATGACGTAAAAACTTTTGCTGATCTTTGTCCATCATCTCCCAAAAGACCACCAGTTTCTGTAATTCCTCTTTTTTTGCTTGTACTTTATTTTCCAGCTCAATGCACTCCATCTGCACACGCTTCAATCTGTTTATTTCAGGATCCTCCATGTACTCTTCACATTTTTGGCCAAGGAAACTCATGATTTCCTTACCAGTAAATTCTTGTAGCTCTCCTGGATCTATTCCCAATTCGGGTATGGGGCAGAATAATTTTGGGATCCTAACAACTGCTTCTTTACAAACAACGGGTGGTGCATCTGAAGTCTCTAAATTTGTAGACTTTTTTCCTTCTACATCAACTTTTTCTAAATTTTCTTCTCCATTTTGTTTCTCACTCATCTTCTATAACGTGTATTAATTTCAGCTTTTCCTTCAAAAAAAAAAAAAAAAAGCATTAATTAATGGATAAAAATTATCAAATATGTTTACATTTTTAACTCTTTTTCGGATGAGAATGAAAAAATAAGTCTGATGTAAGGTTATTTTTTTGACTTAACAAAAGAAGAAAAGCATTCAATTCATTATCAAATCAAAATTACAAATTGATTAACCAATTAAAAATAGTAAAAGATTGTTAAATGCGGTTTATCCTCAATTTTTAATAGACCTTCGAAAGAGATTCCCGATATAAAGTAGCAAGGTTAAAAAAAGTGTTGTTACACTTTTTCATCCACCAAAAACATTTCATAAAAACGCTTTGTGAAGTTAAAGCGCCTCTATTTTCAGATTGTACCATGAAATCGGCCCCAAAAAATGCTCCAGTAGACTTTGCAAGAGCAATTTTTATACAAGACAAATATTCAACATAAAAGACATAAATTTGTTTAATTTTTCAGTATTGCTAATCTTTCCATTTGAACAAAAGTATCAGTTGATCGATTATCATATCCGTATTTGTTAAAAATGATTTCAGAGATCTTCAGTCTTCTTCTTTTTGTTAGTTTTTCCTTACGTATTAACGATACGGGTTGGCGTATAAACACTAGGGAGGGCTAAAAAAGACTTTTTTTTTATTTCGATGACTGGTATTGCGGGAAAGGTGCCACTGGGGAAGCAAAGTGCACATATAAACTTCTTAATTTGCCGCAATGCCTTGAAGCTTGAAAAAAAAAGCAGTTTTCTCGAGATTTTTATCAAGTTATTTTAAAAAAAATTCTACTTTCGATAATGGGTAGGGTGGAAAAGGTGCCATTGAGAGCATAGAAAATTTATTAAAAAATTGGGGTCTGTGGTATGATTCCGTACTTTCCCACAAATGACTAGAAAATTCGGCAATTTCCTACGCAATTGCGGCAGATCAAGAAATTGAACAAAAAATTTCAATTTTTTATGTGCACTTTTCTCCCCAATGGCACCTGTGTCATTTTCAAAATTTGCTTGCATTTGCTGTCCGGAGGTTAAAAAGACGATTTTGAAGCATAATTTTTATTTTAAATTCAGTGCGAGCAATTATTTTCTGTAAGAAATACCCCCAACAAAATTCTATCACTCAAAAAATTATTGACATTTATTTATTTATTTTTATATAAGTCTTTAAAAATGGGAATCAAGGCAAAAACGCTTGTCCATTTCCAATTTTCCTAAGTTCAACTATTTGTGTTATATACTTAATTGTATCAAAAAGTATAAACAACAAATTATTTTTATATATTGACTATTAGTGTATGATATTCATAAGAAATATTGATAATACATAATAGTATTTATTTTTTCATTAAGAAATGTATGAATATATTTTGTCCGGCAGTTCTTGTTAAGTCCGTTACCCTAAAATATTTTAACTAAAAAAGGTATTTATTGCTGTTAAAAGATGTTAGCATGTATTCAGTTAACTTAACAAACTAGTGACGTTACTATTTCGTACCATTTTGTTTTCTTCAGTTGAGAAGTATTGCTGTGGCGTTTCGCACAAGATTTCTTCCTTGTGCGTATTTTTATTCTTTGTCAAGTCTGTTACCAAAGATTTTAATATTAATTTTTGCTTTATCCCAACTTTTACTTCTAAATATTGTTTATTATACAACTCTAAGAAAATGCATATTGTTGTTTAATTTTTTAATTCGACAACTTAGCCACAATTTGACATTTTGGTTGAAATGTCAAGTCCGTTATTGGTCAAGTCCGTTAACATTAATGATTGCAATACCGGGATACGGGTATATCGAATACTGATGTTCTGAGCGATTTTGCAATTTCGAAATATCGATATTGGTAACGTAAAATACCGAAATTTTCGGTATTAGCTGAAATAATAAATAATTTTCAATTAAAAGCGTTTTCAATTTAGCATGATAGATAAATACTGATACTTTAATTGTGCATTGCTTTTCTGATGTGACAGTACCAAAATCAATTTATTGATGCAAAAATTTAGCTTTGAAATTACGAATTAATAGAATATTAATAATTAAAGGTAGCGGAAAGATTGAAAAAGGATATTTTTATCTTTAGACCGTGTGATTCGCATTTTTGTAAACTTATGTGCACCATTTCCCCCTCCATTTTCCTGATCCCTCGGCCGTTTTTAAATGTTAATTTCAAGTATGATTAAGAAAGGTATTTGTGCTGTGAATCATGCAGCAATAATTTTTTTTAGTATTCATTTATTTTTAAAAATATTTCTCTTAACTGTACAGGATTTTGAGATAAGTATCTTCCTGTTCGTATAACAAACGGTACTTGCTGTCAACGGTATTGCCTTACTGCCTGTCGCTAATTAGCTGTGTACTTAACGAGACAATACTTAACAATTATTGCAGTGCCTTGAAAAAAAATTAAAGGCATATTCAACTGGAAAATACTTTCAAATATTTGCGTAGCAATAAATAATTTTGAAAAGAAAACAACTAATAAAAGAAACTAACAAAATCAAATTTAGTTAAACTTATCGTAAATTTCAAACTAAAGAATTAATAAAAAGCAACACCAATTTTGATCGAGAACAAATCGATGAAGATGTTAGAATAGAATTGTCTCTCAAAGCACAAATACAACTAAATATAGTTAATATAGTTAAAAATTTAAAAAATAAATGGGTTTTAACTTACTTAATTAACGTAATTAAAACTTTAAAATATCATTAAAATCACAGTAACAGACTTGATATTTATTTATGGTTTAAGGTCAAATCCGTTACTAAATGTCAAGTCTGTCAGCCTACAGTTTTTTATCAATATTTTAATCATCACAAACATCGTTTTAAGCTTCAGGGATGCAAGTAATTTCAAATTAAGTTGGTTCTAGCCGCTATGATACAGTTTAAAGGTGAGAATTCATATTGATTTGGTATAGTAACGGACTTGACAATTTTCCTTACAACTTGAAGTTTTATAACAGCATTTTAATACTTAATTATGCATCAAAGTGTACAACCAATTACTTTTTCACACACCTAAAATATGTGACTAAACATATGTTAGTGTTTCTAAAAGAAAATAGCAAGTTAAAAAAATTACTTAAAAAATTCTGAAATGTAAGCATTTGGTGAAAATGACCCACCTTTTCCGCTATACCCATCCTCGAAATAAAAAAAAAAAAAAAAAAAAAAATTCAGCCTACCCTAATAAACACGGTTTCCGCGAGGAAAGCCGGGTTGACGGCAGGTTGAATTCTGTTGCATGAACGGGGCCATCCTGTGCGATATCGGAGGTTAAAAAAAAACAACCTCGTACAAGACATTCTTGTCAGATGGAACTTTTCCCCTGACGTTGTCGGACGAATAAACTTTTATCTACGACAATGCTAAAAGTGGAGTCGAGGAGAAGCATATAGGAGAAAAAAAAACCATTAAAACAATCAAAATAACTTCATTAACTGTTAATAGCATACGTACAACCAGCACTTGAGCGATTCTAGTCTTTCAACAGTCATGTTTTTACGTTGATTAGCTCACTTTAGTCCATTTTTTCCATAGTCTCAGTGAGGTGTGGTTTTTTAACGCGCCGGCGGCCTATAAGTTTGTCTTCAATCAATCGCCTGACCAGGAAAGTAGGGGAAAGTTGGGTAAAACCGGGTAGTCGGGAGCAAACCGGGTACCCCCTTTTAGCCTCTGTAAGCGCTGCAATCACGTGAAAAACAGAAGAACTACCTTCCACCTTGATGAAGAAGCAGTGGCGATTGCATCAGAACGCAATAGACACGCTTATCTCGTACCTGTGAAGGAAATTCTATTTGAGTAGTTTTTGCTTACAATTTTTGAGCAAAACCAAACTGAATTGTATTACGTTCTTGTTTCTGCAAGAATAAAGGTATGTCGCTCTCTTTGTACAGCATTTAATTACCTTCATTATCATTGTAAGTATTTGTCTGTAGCGCTCTGTGTAGTCATTTGACGCCATGTCTTATGAAAGCTTTATGTGCGGGGTGAATCCGGGTACTAACCGAGGGACAAAACCGTGTACCCGGTTTCACCCCTTAATTTTTAAAACACAATAAGTCTATTATATAATGAAAAAAAAAAACAATTTTTATTCAACCGAATTATTTTACAATGAGGTTTCAAGACAAGATATATTAAACAATAATATACAAATAGTATCTCCCGCCCCCCCCCCCCGAGGGGTCGGGAATTAAATTTCTTTTGGGGGCTGGGGAGAACAGTGTTTATGTTAAAAAAAATTATTTTAGTGTTTATTTGACCAATTTATGTTAAATTACTACAGTCTATTATAGTCCTTATTTTAGGACTCAGAATGCCCAGAGCCTACAAGCGAAAAACGGACCACCACTCGTGGAGTGAAGAAGCCATGGAGCTAGCAATTACTGAAGTAATGACTATAGTAGAATGGGCTAAATGAAGGCGGCTAAGGAATTCAAAGTCCCCCAGTCTACTTTAGAAGACAGAATTTGTGAGGCAAAAACAAAAGATTTAACACCCGCGCAGACTATTTGGATTGACCATGACTGATTTTCGAAAGCTAGCTTATGAACTAGCGAACAAAATAAACTTAAACATAAATTTAACAGTGAACTTAAAATCGCTGGCAAGGATTGGTTATATGGTTTTCTGTTGAGGCACAAGAATCAGCTTTCTTTGAGGTCTCCTGAAAATACCTCTATTTCTCGTGCAATGGGATTCAATAAAGTGGCCGTAAGAAAAATTGCAAATAAAGTATCAATTTTCTCCGAACGACATCTATAATGTCGATGAAACGGGTATCACTACTGTCCCGAACAAGCCGTCTAAAGTGCTAGCCTTACGAGGAAAGAAACAAGTGGGTGCCTTAATATCAGCTGAACTCGGAACTCTGGTAACTGTTGAAACATGCATGAGTGCCGCAGGTAACTTCATGCCTCCAATGTTTGTTTTCCCTAGGGTAAGAGAAAACCCACTCCTACTTCATGATGCACCTCCAGGAAACAGCGCAAAGTATCATCCTAGCGGTTGGATGCAACGCGATATCTTCCTGTCGTGGTTTAAAACTTTTATTCAGTTTTCCAAACCAAGTGCTGAAAAACAAGTTCTTTTAATACTAGATGGTCATTCGAGTCACACTAAGAGTCTTGAACTGATTGATATGGCTTGTGAAAACCATGTCAGTATGTTATGCTTGCCCCACCATTGTTCGCACCGTTTGCAGCCACTCGATGTAACCTTCATGACACCTCTCAGCAACTACTATCAACAAGAAGTGCGCCAGTGGCTGGTTATGCATCCAGGCAGGCCAGTGACAATTCATCAAGTTGCCAAACTCTTTGGCAGTGCCTTTTTGAAAGCAGCTGTGATGCAAACAGCAACAAATGGATTCAAACAGACAGGCATATATCCACTAAACAGAAACATATTTCCAGAACACATCTTCGCGCCAGCACTGACCACAGATAGACCAATGCCTGAACCAAGATCTAAAGAAAACGCAGATGAAGCTCCAAGTAGTCCACACAGCCAAGATCAAGACTACGAACAAGGAAGATTTCACACCTGAAGCAAGCGTACCTAATGTGTCAACACCATCGAATCTAACAACTTCGGAACCCGAACAAATCAATTTACCCTGCAGTTCTAAGTCCATGTCTCCTAACCCTAAACCTATTCTAGATGCATCATTCAGTGTTTCACCTTCCGAATTAATGCCTCCACCGTACACTGAGAGAACGGCGAAGGAGGCGAAGGAGACAAGGGCGAAGGAGGACAAAAGAAAAGGTAAAATTGTAATTTTGACGGGCTTCCCATACAAACGTCAACTAAAATCTACACTAGAAGAGAAGAAAAAGAAAGAAAAATGATAAAAAGAAGACCAAAGGTGGACAAAAAAAAAAAAAAAAAAAACCTGATGGAAAGAAAAATGAATCATCAAAGAAAAGGCAACAGCAAAAAATTAAGTCTAAAGACAGTTAAACTAACTTACAGCTCATTAATGTGTCCTGTTATACTAATTATGATATTTTATGACAGCAGTTAACACATGTTGCTAAATAAAACTTGAATTTTGTGGAAACTTTTAAATTTTTTATTTTCCAATAGCAATAACATATCTACCCGGTTTTACCCCACTAGTGGGGCAAAACCGGGCAAAATGACTTTTTTTACAAAAAAAATTGTAAAAATTCAGAAAAAAAAAACTGAAATGTTTTCAAGACTGCGGTTCCATTAACAGATAAGTAGAGCATACTTTTGACAAATTTTGTTCCTCTATGTTAAAAACTGAGTTTTGGGAGTCTTCAAACCTTAGGTACCCGGTTTTACCCTACTTTCCCCTACTCGATCATGGAATAATGATTTTTTTTTTAATGGGTACCAATCGAAAGAGCATTGTAAAACATGTTTCTGGACGCACGCGTTTTTGCCCTCGTGCCCCCGTTATCGAAATATAAGGTCCTAAAGTCAGCTAATTATTTTTGAAAAATCGCTGATTTTAGCGAGTTATAATGAAACTGGAAGCTGCGGTGCGATTGCAAAATTTGCGTCCAACGGGAAACTTAATTCCCATTTTTGGTCATCTGCAAAGCTTTTAAAGGAGGCTTTACAGTAAGCTGTTACTTTACCTGTCGAGTGAAAGCAAAACGCTACTATCAAGCCTATGACATGGAAAGCAGAGAGCTTTTTAAAGAGGAAAAACAATTTTAAACAACACATCAAAATTAAATTTTATCTTACTATTTGCGATTAAAGCAGGTCCCTTGTTTAAGGGGAGTCCCCCTTGTTGAGGGGCCTTTGTCAACAGGAGATGACAACTGTACCTCCTGTTTTTTTTAAATTATTTTTTTTTAAGTGTTCGTACAATTCTGTAGTATGGGAGTAGGGTTATACACTGCTCGACATTGAAAATGCAACACCAAGAAGGAGTGGTCAGAAATTCATGCAAATATTACCGTAGACGCACGTCACTGAGTTATGCAAATGATATGAAATGCGCAGCTCTCCGACGCACGTGAAGTAAGATATAAGAGAATGAATTTGAAAAGTGGGCTATGTTCATGTTGGTTTTTCTGCCAGACTAATTATCGGAGAAATTTGGTTTTTGTCTCGAAGGATACGTGTGATAGGAGGAAATGCCACGCCGTCCTCAACGAAGACACTTCCAGCATATAGACGACTTTACAAGGGGTATGATGATCGGCCTGAGAAGGGGAGGTTGGTCCATACGTCAAATTGCAGCTGATACCCACATGGATGGAAGCACTGTGCATCGGCTGTGTCAGAGATGGTTGGAAAGAGGAAATGTAGCCATATTGAGGGGTGCAGATGCAGCCAGAGTGACGTCAGACCGCTTGGATCGACGGATTCACCGACAAGCTGTGGAGGACCCGCAAGTCACTTGTACGTCGATTCTGCAGCACGTGCAAGGTACCCTGGATGTTCCTGGGTCGACCAGAACCATTTCCCGTCGACTGGTTGCACGTGGCCTGCAATCACGGCTCCCGCTAAGAAGACTGCCATTGACCTCACAGCAGAGACTCCAACGTTTGGAATGGTGCCGGACCAGAACGACGTGGATGGCAGAATGGCAACCCGTAGTGTTCTCAGATGAATCCCGCTTCTGTTTGTCCAGCGATAGTCATCGCATACGTGTGTGGCGCACAGAGTTAAGATACATAGAGAGAGTGTATGGTAACCTTTCCGCCGCCAGAACCTACCTGGTTTTAACCACGTGATCTACAACCACCGGATCATAGCATGCACTTCTATGGAGATGAACTGTTGTTTTGAGATAAAATTGTTTCTAAATGTTGTGCATTTGGATGCAAAGAAAAATCGGTCAAGGGAGGACCAATAACATTCCATAGGTAAGTTTAGTCTGTAATAATATCTCCGTTATTTTCAAAACTCTTGCTTTAATTGTTAAAAATAGAGTTAGAAAGATTTTTATCACTTTTTTGGCGAGTAACATTTTATGAACAAAATTGACAATTTTAGTTGAGCGTTTTCGCTTGCTATCTTTGATCACACAGAATGCATAGATATCCATATCCTCACCGATAGTGGAAATCTGTGACTTCAATAAGTTCTATTTCAACAAATTAATGTTTTTGCATAGTTTGTGGGGAATGTGAAGACTTGATTCAAATGCCATTAAATTACCATTTAAACATTTTATTCAATTAGAAGTATTTGCCCTTTCTTTATGGAAAAAGTTACAGCAAAAGTGAAACACTCTATTTTTCGTAATTCGACCTTTTTACACTATTCATCTATCGGTACGACCTTATACAGCACAAGCAGAATGAAAGGGCATGTCTCAAAAATTGCATTTTTAAAAAATCACCTCCCCTACTTATGATGCTTTTTTATTCATTCTCTACTGAACTATGTGTAACTAATTATCAATTGTTTGTACATACGTAAAGCAACTGCTTTTTTAAAGATTATTTCTCGCAATTTCGGGCGGGGGGGGGGGGCTCAGATAGTTTTCCAACAGCTTAGCAGGATATTTTGTTCCTGTAAAGAAGTTTTAATGAAGATTAAACTTATTTAATTTTGGCCTTTTAAGTTACTTATTGATTGATGGTTGAAAAAGTTATGATTTTTTTTTGAACAAATTGTACTAAAAGTTAGAGAATTCTAGTTTCTAAGAGAGGGCTTGAGCCCCCCCCCCCGCCTCCCCCATATGGGGGCAGTGCCTACCACCTGATGAAAGTTTAGCCAATTTTAGTATTTATTACAGATCGAGAGAGGATTTCAAAACTATTTTGAGAAATGTCCCTTTCTCGTGGGATATCGTTATGAATATTACATACAAATTAATATTCTAAATATAGATTTTAAGGACTAATATTTGAGAAAAATTTTTCTTTTCGAAGTACATATTCATTAAGGATTTTAATGAAAGTGGTATATTTTACGAAGATTAAAAGGTAAATAGATGCTTGTGTTAAAATAAAAACACCCTTTGACAAATGCTGGTATAAGATCCGTCAGAATTTTTATCTCTCTGTGTGTGTGGGGGGGGGGGGGGGAGAGAGTTCCGGCATGTTGCCTGTTTTCAAACAGTAATGCATATCACCCTGGATTTTTGATAAATGTTGCTCTTTTTAAATATCGCTCAAAACCTTTAAAGTTTAAGTCTTGAAATCGCTTATTTGAAACTATACTTGGTGCATTCCCCCCTTCCACCCCCCCCCCCCGAAAAAAAGAAAAAAAAAAACTTTTGAAACCTAATTTGAAACAAGTAGAAAATTCTATTTTTCTATTTCGTGTCATGGATTGTTTGTCGGAGATGGAACTTGCAAGCAGCAAATAAACAAATGTCTCGCGAAGCTATCGGAATGATCGAGCGATCGGAAAGCGCAAGGAAGCATTTGCCTACCAACAGCTTGCAAATGATCGCCAAAAATTTTAACGCGCCAGATCGTCAGCGAGAAAGAGAGGATTTCGTTGTAAATCACGTGATATATCTTAGCGCTACTGACATCCACTGTTCGCATCGGGAGATGCGCGGTCTATTCATTTTTAGTCTGTGGTGTGGCGTCGACGTGGAGAAAGATCGAATCCGGCAGTAACTGTGGAACGCCCAACAGCGCGACAACGTGGCATAATGGTTTGGGGCGCTATTGCATACAATTCTGTATCACCTCTAGTTCGTATTCGGGGCACTATGACGGCTCAACGCTATGTAGATAATGTACTGCGGCCGGTGGCAATCCCCTACCTTCAGGGTCTGCCAAATGCAATTTTTCAACAGGATAACGCCCTGCCTCACAGTGCTCGAATCAGCCAATATGCTCTACGAGGTGTACAGATGCTTTCCTGGCCACCATACTCTCCTGACTTATCACCAATCGAACATGTGTGGGACGTGATTGGACGTCGTTTGCAGAACCTGCCACTGCCTCGTTCAGATATCGAACTGTGGCAAATGGTTGAAAGGGAATTGAGTGCCATCCCTCAGGACACCATCCGCAGGCTTATTGACTCCATGCCTAGACGTGTTTCTTCGTGCATCGCTGTCCGCGGTGGTCCTACTTCTTACTGAGCCGATGCCGTCCTCGCTCTAAATTTTGCTTATTTATTTTGAAATAAATATCACTTATTGTTCCATGCTGTCTCTGTCTTCTTACCAAATTTCATCAATTTCTGACCACTCTTTCTTGGTGTTGCATTTTCAATGTCGAGCAGTGTATTTAGGGTTTTTAATTGTAAAAATTGCAAATATAATTTTTTTCGAACCACTTTTCTTTTGGTGGGTCCCCTATAACTCAAAGTGAGTTCTCCTAAACATTTTTGTCAATGGTATCACTGGGTATGTAAGAATGGTCTTTCAAAAAAAAAAAAAAAAGCTCAAAATTTAATGAAAATGTGTTCAAATAAAAAAATCAAGCAGGAATGAGGTGTTTTTTCTGAGATATTTTGAAAAAAAAAAAAAAAAAAAAAATTGTTCACTCGAATCGAACTTGTTCCTTCAAAAGTTATAAGTGAGGACAGGGGAAAAATCGGAAATTCGAAATTGAATGAAATATTATTCAAATCAAAAAGTCGAATATGGGAGTGTATTGTCCTCACTGAGATCTTTCGATTAAAAAAAAAATCGAATCGGACTATGCACTCAAAAGTTATTGCGGGGGAGGGGTGGGGGCAGAAAAACTGACCAGTAGACAGACTGACAAGTACACAGTTTCCGCAGCTCAAAACTCAACTTTCCTATTTTAAATTTCTCTGTGTATTTAATTATTTTTATTAAGTTGTGCTTTTTCGACTCAATTGTTTTGAGCGTTTTTTTTTTTTAGTGCATCAGGCCTTCTTTCATGATTTTTTTTCACCTATTTTCTACTTTTACAGAAAAGTAAGCTAAAACTTTTATTGATTTACAATTTTGTTTGTCTTTTCCTACCCGTTGAACATATAACAGAACTAGTAAAAGTTATTCTAGTGTTTTTAAACATTACGAAATTAACATGCAATATGTTTCACATTTACGTTACAGAGACTTTTCGCTACAGTAACCAATTTATTTGAACGACAGGGGTTTTTACAATGAATGCCGACTCTATTAGTATACAGGGTGAGTTCGATCGAATCTGCAATACGAAAATGGGTGATAGAAGAGCCCAAGTGGAGTATAGAACCACCCATTAGCGGTGTCAATTTGTAACAGTAACCGAGTTATGGTATATTTAAGGAAAATTCGCAAAAAAACAAAATTCTGAGAAAAAGACCAATTTCTGAAGTTCCTGTTGGGTCTACGCACAAAATAAGCATATATTTCGAAAGAGCAGAAAAAATCCTTTAAAATGACATCTTTTTCATCAAGATAGTCGCACTTTATAGCGAGTTACAAGCTTTCAAACACTGGAAACACTCAAAAATGAAATTTCATCAAACTTTTCAGTCAAAAATTTCAGAAACAACCGTATGAGCTACAACCGGTCAAATGCACCAAAAACTTTCCCATTTCAATAGCTTTCAGATGATACAACAGAAAATCATATTGGGCTTCAAGTTCAGCAGATATTCTGGCTTTTGTTTGAAACAGTATGAAAATCGTCCTTTGTCAGAATATGGAAACCAGCAAAGAGTCAGACTTTTATGCTCTAAATTTTCTATTTCATGTAAGTGCACTGGTTTATTTATTCACGAAAAGGAAAATTTTATAACTAAATATTAAATTGTAACACTTTATTAAGTTAATAATCACAACAGAAGATAACAACACGTAGAAACAAAGGAAGCATTACTTTAACGCGCTTTTCACAAAGAAAAATTCAAAATTAAATGAGTTACACTAACATCTATGAGTACATTTACATGTAAACAATCCTCAACATTTCCCAGAGCTACTGAAATTATCATCCCCCACACCGAATAGATGCCCTTGGCCTTTTAAGAGCAAAAACTACCGTCGCTCTCAATGAAATTTCATTTCTCACTTTTGCTACTGCTCCATCAAGCCAAATGCGCAAGTCCTGCAAACTGGTTGCATCTGAGCAGTAAACTGCTTGTTTCAAGAATCTCCAAACAAAGAAGTTCACTGGCGTCAGGTCTGGTGATCTAGGTGGCCAAGGAATAGGACCCAAATGACAGGATGAATGGACTCTATGAAATGAAATTTCATAGAGAGCGACGGTAGTTCTCGCTCCTAAAAGGCCAAGGGGGCATCTATCCGGTGTAGGGGATGATAATTCCAGTAGCTCTGGGAAATTTTGAGGATTGCTTACATGTAAATGTACTCATAGATGTTAGTGTAACTCATTTAATTTTGAATTTTTTTTTTGTCAAAAGCGCGTTAAAGTAATGCTGCCTTTGTTTCTACGTGTTGTTATCTTCTCTTGTGATTATTAACTTAATAAAGTGTTACAATTTAATATTTAGTTATAAAATTTTCCTTTTCTTGAATAAATAAACCAGTACACTTACATGAAATAGAAAATTTAGAACATAAAAGTCTGATTCTTTGCTGGTTTCCATATTCTGACAAAGGACGATTTTCATACTGTTTCAAACAAAAGCCAGAATATCTGCTGAACTTGAAGCCCAATATGATTTTCTGTTGTATCATCTGAAAGCTAGTGAAATGGGAAAGTTTTTGGTGCATTTGACCGGTTGTAGCTCATACGGTTGTTTCTGAAATTTTTGACTGAAAAGTTTGATGAAATTTCATTTTTGAGTGTTTCCAGTGTTTGAAAGCTTGTAACTCGCTATAAAGTGCGACTATCTTGATGAAAAAGATGTCATTTTAAAGGATTTTTTCTGCTCTTTCGAAATATATGCTTATTTTGTGCGTAGACCCAACAGGAACTTCAGAAATTGGTCTTTTTCTCAGAATTTTGTTTTTTTTTTGCGAATTTTCCTTAAATATACCATAACTCGGTTACGGTTACGAATTGACACCGCTAATGGGTGGTTCTATACTCCACTTGGGCTCTTCTATCACCCCTTTTCGTATTGCAGATTCGATCGAACTCACCCTGTATTTTAAGAATGGAAATAATTATTTCCCTCTACCCTTGATGTAATTTCCGACGTGGATATAATTTTGCAGCTATTGATATTTACTAATTCGTTTTTTTTTTTTAATTATTTATTTTTTCTCGATTTCAACTTAAAAAAAAAATGTTTTTGCTAAGAGTTGGCAGATAGTGAAACTTCTTGTATCGATTTTTTTTTAAAGAACTGATATCATAATCCATGACAATTTAATTTCTACCCCAAAGATTATTTATTTCATTTTTTGTACATGAGCTCATATTAGCTGCTTTTCATACTTATTTAATTATCCCAAATTATTCATTTAGAAACACGTGCAATATATTTTAACTTATAATAATTAACACATACAACTTAGTTCAGTAACAAAACTTAAAATAACTAAAATTCTAAAATGTATTGTTATCAATCGTAAAAAAAAATAAAACTTTAACTTCTTTGTAAAGTTTTCGCTCCTCTGGATAAAGCTCTCTGCTTTCCACATCATAGTCTTGATCAACATTCTTTATTTTATCTCATACAAGTAAAGGGTTAACGTTAAACATCTTTTACTTTATTTGCGAATGACCAAACATGGAAATGATGCGATGTTAAGCAAGTAGCGGAAGGGAGAATCGGGAACTAGCTTCAATTTCGTGCCAAGTCTTCAAATTTGGCTACTTTTCGGCCGACTTCAAGACTTTAAGATCTCGAAAGCGAGGGGACAAGGGCAATTGATCTTTGGGTCAAAGACATGCCCCAGTATGCTCTTTCGAATGGTTCGATTTTGTTATAAGTAATAAGATTTCGAATGAGACGTAGTGTACACATAATTTGATAATGGAATCATTGCACACATTTTTACAAAACGTTATTTTACAGAAAAATCATATCGATTACACAGGTCTGCGATGAAAAAATTGTTTCATATTTAACCAGTGATTTCAGCAGTATTTTATGTGCGGATTACGGAAAAAGTAGTGAAAAAATTTCACCACCCTCAGATACGTCACAAATTTCACGTGAAATTTTCTTATTTTTAGGGTTTATCAGGTTCAATATGGGTAGGATTTTTCAATATTATAGCCTATATAAGTGGTAAATTCAGTCTGAATAATAGAGCTTTCATGGTGAACATGTTACTAAACAATGTGAGCTCGTTATTTATTAAAAAAAAGTTTTATTTATTTGTTTGAATAAGACAATAAATCTAAACTGAAAAAATCCAATGACTCAGTGTGGAGCTGTAGCCACTGTGGTGTACAGATCAAACAGTTTTGTGCTTTTTTGAAGAAATGTCTACTAGAGGATGTGTCAACTCCTCTACCTAACTGTTTCTGCTATATTTGTGGGTCTGACAAGGTCAAGAAGCAATACAGAAACACTTCTAATTATGTTAAGAAGGTGTATTTTGCATACTTTGGTATTAAACCAGGGGCCTAAAGCCTAAGATAAATCTTTGCCCCCCCCCCCCATACATTATTTTCTGTGTGTTTGGCAGAACTGAGAAACAACGGTTTCAAGGTAAGAAGAAATTTCGTTTAGGAGCATCCATGATTTGGAGAGAGCCTGAAAATCACAGTGATGACTTATTTTTGTTCTTCAGTGCAAGGCTTCAATTTGAAAAAACAGGAAGGGTCATTCCATGTCAAGTGATCCAACGTTTTTTACCTTACATTTTTGTATTTCTTTCACATTTGGCTCATCAATTGTACCCCTTGAGGTAATCAAAAGTCTCAATTTTTGGATTTTTATCTCTATTATTTTTTCATTTATGAGACTTTGAACTTTGGAAAAACCCTCGTTTTTCCATGGATAAGGGTACATAAAAGGAACCATAACTCGGCATCAAATATAGATAGAACGATTTGGTAAATGGCATTTTAAAGTACGTTAGTTGCCGCTTAATCTGATATGCAACATGACTAATTTTATGAAAATTTTCTTTTTCAAAAAATGAAATTTAAAATTCAAATTTAAATTTCTCGAAAAACATATAATGAATTTTTTTGAAAAAATTCTCAAAAATTCTTGTGTATTTCATCTATGTTTGTACAAATTTTTAGATTGGGATCTCAATGGGATCATATTTTTTTGAATTTTTGAATAAAACTGTATAGGAAAAAAATGATATTTTTTAGATTCTATTTATTTAAATACTAAGTTCTCTTGCTTGTGATGGTCTAAAAAGTAGTGAACAAACATGAATATGTTTAAAGTGAGTTAGCATGAGCTTATAGATTTGTCAGGTTCACCCCCCTACCCCCTTCCTCCCCCGCACAACCACTCTTTTTTAATTCAAAACTGTTCAAAATGTTTAAAAAAAACTCTTTGATACAAAATGAATAGTAAACTTATTTAAAGTTGGTAAATGAGTTTGCTTATAACTAGACGAAGTATCCCCCTCCTCTACCCAAATATACCATTAACGCAGTACTATTATGACGTCTAACCTGGGGATTGAATTGACTATTATTTTTACTCTAGGTAAGTGAGCTAGCATTAACTTGTAGATTGGTCAGCTCCCTCTCCCTTCCTTCCTGACCCAACCATTTTCCCCCCAAACTGTTTAAAATGCTAAAAAAAAGCTTCTTTGATACAAAATGAACAGTAAACTTGTTTAAAGTTGGTAAATGGGCTTCCTTATAACAAGGCAAAGTACAACCCTTCCCCCACCCAAATATACCATTAACGCTATACTAATATGACGTCTCACCTGGGGATTGATTTGAGGATTATTTTCCCCCTAGGTATATATTGTTTTTCAGACGAAGTGTTTCGTTTTCAATCCGAACTTCACAACGTGTTCTTCCATTCAAAATCTGAATTTAAACTTATGGTTCATTTCATCCCCTCATCCAGCACCAATCTTCAATTTTGAAGGGAGGGAATAAATGGGTCACCTCAAGATCATAGCAAATAGCAAAATAGCACTGTTTCCCCTTGTTCTTATAATGTTTTCCCATTATTTTTACACAAAACTGAAAAGAAATTAAAGTGTCACGTTATATGTCAGTCCCCATCACTGACTTTCCTTTCTCTTATTGGACAAAGCTCATGAGCTAATAGGAAAGAGTAACAAACAGAACAAACTGAAACACTACCAGACATCAGTAGAGACTAAGGCTTTGAAATGGGGCTAGGCGGGATGTTAAAAAAAATAAAAGTTTGGAGTGGAAAGGTAGGGTAAGGGGGGGGGGAAGCAATCTGTAAAGAAGTTAAACAACATGTGAGGTTGTGCTCAAAAAAACAGTGTTTGTTTAAAAAATATATATATATATAGATATATCTTGCTGCATTACTTTCCTTTACAACGAAATGAAAAAGAACACAAACGATTAAAAAAATTAAATAACAGCTGCACACTAGATAATGTGGAAAGATAGTTAGTTATGGGGACACAGACATATGATCTGATATTTTGATTTATTTTCAGTTTTGTTCGAAAAGAATAGAAAAAACGATGAGAACAAGGCGAAACAGTGCTATTTTGCTGTTTGCTATTTAACTGGGGCGAACCATTCGTTTCCTCCATTCAAAATTAAAGATAGGTGCTGGGGTAGAAGATGAAATTAATCATAAAGTTAAATTTCAGATATTGAATGGAAGTACACTTTGAAGTTCGGATCGAAAAGAAACACTTCGTCTGAAAAACAATATATATACCTAGGGTGAAAATAATCCTCAACTCAATCCCCAGGTTAGACGTCATATTAGTATAGTGTGAATTGTATATTTGGGTGGGGAGGGGGATACTTCGTCTAGTTATAAGGAAACCCATTTCCCCACTTTAAATAAGTTTACTATTCATTTTGTATCAAAGAGTTTTTTTTTAAACATTTTGAACAGTTTTGAATTAAAAAAGAGTGGTTGTGCGGGGGAGAAAGGGATAGGGGGTTGAACCTGACAAATCTATAAGCTCATACCAGCTCATTTTAAACATATTCATGTTTGTTTACTACTTTTTAGACCATCACGAGCAAGAGAACTTAGTATTTAAATAAATAGAATCTAAAAAATATTAATTTTTTTCCTGTACAGTTTTATTCAAAAATTCAAAAAAATATGATCCCATTGAGATCCCAATCTAAAAATTTGAACAAACATAGATAAAATACACAAAAATTTTTGAGAATTTTTTCAAAAAAATTCATTATATGTTTTTTGAGAAATTTAAATTTGAAGTTTAAATTTCATTTTTTGAAAACGAAAATTTTTATCAAATTAGTCATGTTGCATATCAGATTAAGCGGCAACTAACGTACTTTAAAATGCCATTTACCAAATTGTTCTATCTATATTTGGTGCTGAGTTATGGTCCCTTTTATGTACCCTTAACCATTGAAAAACGAGGGTTTTTCCAAAGTTCAAAGTCTCATAAATGAAAAAATAATAGAGATAAAAATCCAAAAATTGAGACTTTTGATTACCCCAAGGGGTACAATTGATGAGGCAAATATGAAAGAAATACAAAAATGTAAGGTAAAATTTTTCTCAGATTTTGGATCACTTGACGTGGAATGACCCGTAAGGAATTTCATACCCAACCAACATACGTTCGGCTATTCGCCCTATTCCTCATGGACCTGACTTGCCTATTCCTTCACCTCTGGATCCCTTGGACAATATTTTAGAAAATCAAGACCAAATGTACTGGGGGGTGGGGGAGCAACGATAGTCAGGGCAGCTACAATCCTCAAGATACCAAAGAGCTTAAACTTTTCTCTCAATCAGACTTGAATGATTTAGTACAGGATGTTTAACTGCCAAATGATTCAGCAGAAGTTTTAGGGTCTAGACAAAGAAAGGCATATGTTAAATTCTGGTGTTTCATTTTCATTGTATCGATTTTGAGAAAGGGAATTTATACCTTTTTTTTACACAACTGTGATATAGTTTTCAGCAACAATGTACCTGGAATAGAATCATGGAAACGTTCAAAATCACGTATGAACCAGAGGAATGGAGACTTTTCATCAATTCATCAAAAAAGAGTTTGAAAGCTGTACTTCTTCACAGGGTTGCCCACAGAGTGGGATTTTTGGGGGGGATTTTTTACACTAATTTATTTATTTATTTAAATTATTTATTAATTTTTTTTAATTTAAATTTTTTACGGATTTTTTTAATAAAAATTATTTATTAATTATTTTTTTTAATTTAAAATCTTTCTTTATTATTATTTATTTATATATTTATTTATTTTGTGTGCGTGTGTGTGTGCTTGGAATGCCTGAAACGGAAAAAAAAGCGATTATATTCTGCGCATAATTCAAGCTTTTAAAAAATTAATAATGTATAAAAAAATAATAGTTGAAATTTTAAAAAATAAATAAATGTTTAAAAAAATTACATAAAGCGTTTAAAAAAATAAATAAATAATGTTTAAAAAATAAATAATATTAAAAAAAATAAATAATTTTTGAAAAAAAAAATATTAAAAAAATTAATAATATTTAAAACAATAAATATAATTAAAAAAATAATAATATAAAAAAATAAATAGTATTTAAAAGAAAATAAATAATATTTAAAAAAATAAATAATATTAAAAAATAAATAAATAATATTAAAAAAAATAAATAATATTTAAAAAAAATAAAACAAAAAAGGGCGGTAAAAATAAAAAGCACAGGAGGGTTGTGAACATTTTTGGGGGGGGAATTTGCGCCATTGAGCTTGGGGGGGGGATGGGCACCCCTGGGTGCTAGTGTTGCAGGGGAAGATTTTTTCTTTTGTAAGATAAGTGATTTTTGATTTTTACTGTTTTAGTTTTGTATTTTTATTGTATTTTATCATATAATTAAGTATTTTTAACCGACTTCGAAAAAGGAGGAGGTTCTCAATTCAAAGCGTATACTTTTTTTTTTTTTTTGTTTGTTCGCACATAACATCTGATCTACTGAACCGATTTGGACGATTTTTTTTTTAATCGATAGAAGATGGTGTAACTTAGGTACCATGTAGTCATATGACGATATTTGTTCACTAGAAAAAAAGTTATGATCGAAAAACTAACATTTCATGTCATTTAAAACAATATGTGCTATCGTAAATCCTTACTTCAAGGAGCGACCCGATGGTCAAGTGGTTATGCGTGTCAGGTTGAAGTTCCTGATGGAATGAGTTCGAGTCCAGGTCTGCAAGGATTTTTTCGAATGATTGTAATGTCCTTATGCAGGTACATCCCCCAATGGGGATCTACCCCATATTTTTTATAGTACAAAATGACAATTTAGGTCGAATCTTTGTTAAAATTGGCAATGGGATCCTTCGATACTATAGAATTTTCTTATGGACGTTTGCGCCATTTTTGGGGGCTTTGAATCGATTGTGGCAATAAATGGTTTTTGATTTGAGGCACTTATATTATTTTTTCAAATATTATATATACAATCAATTATATTATGTTAATTTTTGTACCTTTATAAAATTCTGTATTTTACACCTTGCATTTACGTCAAATTCAAGGTAAAATTAAAATTCAAAAATCCTGAAGATGATAAATATATGTTAAAAATTTAAGTAACTATTTTTTGTGATTTTCATATTGGTTGTGACCAAAAAACATCATTACAAACAAATAAAATGTATCAAACACCATGAGTGTTGAGTTATTAGGTAAAATCTGCTGTGTAATGTTTTTTTGCACTGCGAGGGGGGGGGGGGGTATGAACGATTATTAAAGTGACACAATTTTTTTAAAAATAAGATTTTGATTTGTGGTGCTTGAAAAAAGCTAAAGAGTCCACTTTAGTTGAAAATTATTTTCCATGAAATGCAAAAACTTGCACCAATTTTCCAAGTCTTACTCTCACCCTTTCTCCCACAATTCAAATTACTTACTTTTACTATCAATTTTTAACCGACTTTAAAAAAGGAGGAGGTTCTCAATTCAAAGCGTATGTTTTTTTTTTTTTTTTTTCGCACATAACATCTGATCTACTGAACCGATTTGGACGATATTTTTAAAGTCGAAAGGAGAAGGTTAACTTAGGTACCATGTATTCATATGACGATATTTGTTCACTAGAAAAAAAATATGATCTAAAAGCTAAAATTTCATGTTATTTAAAACAATATGTGCTATCGTAAATCCTTACTTTAATCAGCGACCCGACGGTCAAGTGGTTAAACGCGTCGGGTTGAAGTTCCTGATGGAATGAGATCGAGTCCAGGTCTGCAAGGATTTTTTCGAATGATTGTAATGTTTTGAACAGCTGCATGGTTTTTTAACTATATTTTGATTATTTTAAGTGCATTTACAACTAAAAAGAATGAAATAAAATAATTTTGGGAAAAAAAAAATAGAACCGACTTCAGTTGGAAATTGCTCTAAAAAGTAAAAAATAATTTTTTTCTTTGAACACCATCGAAACTACTTTTAAACATAAGTTTTGAAGTCGGCGCAAAAACAATGTATAGAATCATACGCAACTACAATTCAACTATAAATATCAATTTTAATGGACTCATTTCATTGATTACCACACATTCATGTAATGATACAAATATTCTGCTTTTAATTTTCAATGGTTTCTCTGAAAAAATGTTGACAAAATATGGTTAAATATCATTTTACCTATCGTTTTTGCGCCGACTTCAAAACTTATGTTTAAAAGTAGTTTCGATGGTGTTCAAAGAAAAAAATTATTTTTTACTTTTTAGAGCAATTTCCAGCTGAAGTCGGTTCTATTTTTTTTTTTCCCAAAATTATTTTATTGTGTTTTGAAGTTCTATCTTCTCTTTACTTGCTTTCTTAAAGTGTTTTTCCGTTCTTTGAGCTAAGCCAATGTAGTGATTTCTTTGTTGTTAAACCTGAGTTCTTTGTTGGGTGTAATATTTTGGTTCATTTTTAATCACTGTTGTCTAAGGATTCTGTATTATTTGTATCTTTTCCTGTAATGTTTTCCTATAAAAAATATTAGTATTGTTCTTCAATTTTGCATTTTTGTCAGTTTTCTATTGCCTTCTTAAGAGTGGATTATTTAGAATTTCTATGGAGGTTATATGCATTTTGGAAGGAGATTAAGAGTGGAAAAGGGGGAACAGATAGATTTTCTTGTGAGCTATGTCATTTGTTCTGCCTGTTTTAAGGGTGAAAGGACTGAGACTGAGACTGTTTTCTGGAGTTCTGGTTTACATTTGCACTAACGTGTGCATTAACTCTCAGCTTTAAGAGTTATGGATGATAACCTGGGCGACGTCAGTTTGCATTAGGTTGTGGAAAGGATAGATGTAAGATGAGGTAAACATTCAGACTCTGCAAGGCGGAGGGGGGGGGGTTACTAAAGTTTGCAGTTAGTGTTGTGGGATAGATGGTAGATGAGGTAAACATTCCAGACTGAAGGGAGGGGGGGGGTTACTAAAAATGATGTGGGCATTAATTGTGTAAATATTTGTTAGTGTAAATATTCCAGAGGTAAAAAGGGAAGTAACTACTAAGGAGACAATACTGGGACAGACAGACTGGGAAATAAAGAGAGTAAATTTGGGGATTACAGTGGTGCATGAGGTGAGGAAATTCAATTTGAAGAGTAAAACGTCAAGGTGGTCTAAGTATTTTTTACCAGGAGCTCGGGTAAAAGATGTAAATAAAGTTGGCTGAAAAAGAGGGGGCTATTTAACAAGGAGGATCTGGTTACTTTGCGGGTGGGTGTGGGCACTAACGAAGTAGGGCACACTAAGAATGAGGAGTTTACGAAGAAAATGGAATTTCTCTGTTAGATAAAGCAATCAACTCTTCGACCAGTGTCCAAGTGGTTGGTTTGCTTCCCAGATATGGAGTACACAAGCTAGTTAAATCAGCGAGCTTGGTGAAAGGAATTGTTTACTTAGGAAATTTCGAGAAGAGCAGTACCAGGTTCATTGATGTGAGGTGTGATTGTAAGCGCAATTGCTAAGGATGGCCTACATCTCTCAATAGGGGTCAAAATGGTTAGCGGTTTGGTTTTAGAGGCTTCTAAGTCGAAAAACTAAGTTTGATTTGGGGGGGGGGGCATAATTCAAGGAGAAGGTTTCATAAGAATGCTAGCTATTTGGGTTTTATTAAAAATAGAAATATGGTGGTTAGTCATTTTAACTGTTGTGATTTGAGAAATTCCAGGGGTTGAATAAAAACAATTTGGAAAACTTAAGGTTATTTATACCAATGCTAGCAGTATTGGGAACAAGATGGAAGAATTGAAAAGCATTATTATTCATGAAAAGTTGGACATTATTGGAGTTACGGAGACATGGGCTACCGACAATGATGATAATTTATTTTGTATTTCTGGATCTAATTTGTGAAGACAAAATTGGGTAGTTAAAAGAGGTGGTGGGGTTTTATTTTATGTTAGGGACTTTAATTTGCAATGAATTGGTAATACATGACAAACCTAATGATATTGATATCGTTTGGCAAGAATTGATGAGCAACAAGGGCAAAAAATTACGCTTGGGAAACATTTATAGGGCACCTAATTCAAGTTATGGTCGAGATAACGAGCGGTATCGCATTATTAGTGACATGTAAAGTAAGGAATCAGTAATCATATATAATCTGGGATTTCCATTTTCCGAGTATAGATTGGAATATTTTTTACCCCAGTAATAGCAAAGAAAATGAATTTTTGAAAGTAATTGGTGACTGTTTCTTAGATCAAATTGTAGATCAAGGAACTTGGCAAGGTGCGATTTTGGATCTATTTTTCTGTGACGTTGAAGGTTCTGTTCAGGGGTTTTGTGTACGGGAGTATATTGGGGATAGTGACCACAACATTATTAGGTTCGGGACTAAGTTTGATATGCACGAAGATAAAAACTTTTGTTTCGTGCCCAATTCCCCGAAATACAGACTTTGTCGCACTTAGGCAGAGTTTAAAAGCAGTTTTTCCATCAGGATTAAACAACAGTGAGGTAAATCTGCAGTGGACAGAGTTTACGGAAAAAAAAATTTAAAACAGTTGCGGATCATGTTCCTTTTAGGAGAAAAGGAGTTAGTACTAAAATTTGGCCCATAGTGGTTCACCAGGGAAACTAAAGAAGCTCTAAATTCTAAGCAAGCTGCTTTTCTTCGGTTTAAAGAAACTGGTCTCTGTGTTGATAGGCTCCAGTATTGTGAAGCAAGGCGTAATTTTAAGTATTTGATACGGATTCAAAAAAGGGAACTGGAAAAACAAATGCTAGCAGATAACATTGACAGGAATAAAAAGCGACTTTTTGCTTACGCTATTTCTGGCAAAATTCGAAATAGTCAAATTGGGCTATTGGTTGATGAAGATGGAAATTTAATTCAAAATGATAGGGATATTGCTAATGTTCTAAATAACTTTTTATTTCAAGTGCTTTTCTCTCAGCAGTTGACACAACACAAGCAAGAAACAAGTTACTTTACAGTTTGAGGGTTTTGTATTATTCCAATGAGGACGTTTTACTGCATTTGAAACAAAAAAATAAATTAATTAATTAATCAACTAAAGCCCCGGGACCAAATAATATAAATGAAAACATTCTAGTTGAATGTGCAGAGGATTTTCTTTTTGTATATGGAATACAGAAGATTCAGACTTTACAAAATGAATGTTAAATTTGAGGTAAGTTGTTGCCGTAAGGTCAGTGAAAGCCCTCAAAACAAGGGGGTCATTCCACGTCAAGTGATCCAAAATCTGAGAAAAATTTTAATTTACATTTTTGTATTTCTTTCACATTTGGCTCATCAATTGTACCCCTTGAGGTAATCAAAAGTCTCAATTTTTGGATTTTTATCTCTATTATTTTTTCAATTATGAGACTTTGAACTTTGGAAAAACCCTCGTTTTTCCATAGATAAGAGTACATAAAAGGGGCCATAACTCGGCACCAAATATAGATAGAACGATTTGGTAAATGGCATTTTAAAGTACGTTAGTTGCCGCTTAATCGGATATGCAACATGACTAATTTGATAAAAATTTTCTTTTTCAAAAAATGAAATTTAAATTTCAAATTTAAATTTCCCGAAAAACATATAACGAATTTTTTTGAAAAAATTCTCAAAAATTCTTGTGTATTTCATCTATGTTTGTACAAATTTTTAGATTGGGATCTCAATAGGATCATATTTTTTTTAATTTTTGAATAAAACTGTATAGAAAAAAAAAATGATATTTTTTAGATTCTATTTATTTAAATACTAAGTTCTCTTGCTCGTGATGGTCTAAAAAGTAGTAAACAAACATGAATATGTTTAAAGTGAGCTGGCATGAGCTTATAGATTTGTCAGGTTCACCCCCCTACCCCTTTCTTCCCCGCACAACCACTCTTTTTTAATTCAAAACTGTTCAAAATGTTTTAAAAAAACAAAAACTCTTTGATACAAAATGAATAGTAAATTTATTTAAAGTGGGGAAATGGGTTTCCTTATAACTAGACGAAGTATCCCCCTCCCCACCCAAATATACCATTCACACTATACTAATATGACGTCTAACCTGGGGATTGAGTTGAGGATTATTTTCACCCTAGGTATATATATTGTTTTTCAGACGAAGTGTTTCTTTTCGATCCGAACTTCAAAGTGTACTTCCATTCAATATCTGAAATTTAACTTTATGATTCATTTCATCTTCTACCCCAGCACCAATCTTCAATTTTGAAGGGAGGAAATAAATGAGTCGCCCCAATATCATAGCAAACAGCAAAATAGCACTGTTTCGCCTTGTTCTCATCGTTTTTTCTATTCTTTTCGCACAAAACTGAAAATAAATCAAAATATCAGATCATATGTCTGTGTCCCCATAACTATCTTTCCACATTATCTAGTGTGCAGCTGTTATTTAATTTTTTTAATCGTTTGTGTTCTTTTTCATTTTGTTGTAAAGGAAAGTAATGCAGCAAGATATATCTATATATATATTAAACAAATACTGCTTTTTTGAGCACAACCTCACATGTTGTTTAACTTCTTTATAGATTGCCCGCCCCCTTACCGTACCTTTCCACTCCAAACTTTTATTTTTTTTATCATCCCGTCTAGCCCCATTTCAAAGCCTTAGTCTCTACTCATGTCTGGTAGTGTTTCAGTTTGTTCTGTTTGTTACTCTTTCCTATTAGCTCATGAGCTTTGTCCAATAAGAGAAAGGAAAGGCAGTGATGGGGACTGACATATAACGTGACACTTTAATTTCTTTTCAGTTTTGTGTAAAAATAATAGGAAAAC
>JAXGGA010007989.1:0-59414 GCA_038373865.1 Uloborus plumipes
TACGAAGAACGGTCTCATCTAAAATTTCGCTAATAGCATTTAATTCTCTAGTTCTCTTTGCAACTATTGTGGTATTATGCATAGATTCCTTTTGCAACAATTTCAATTGTTGCAACATACTTTACTTTCTTCAAAGCAGCGGCTACTGCCAGTTCTGATCGGTGGGCTAAACAGTGTACGGTGACTAGTTGTTTTGTCTCCTCCTCCAGTTGTGTTGCAACACCCGCAATGGGCTGCGGCAACCGACTGCAATTAACTTTTCCTTCCATTCTAGGATGTATTCTGCCAAAAGTGACACAATTGTCGATTTAATGCCTGAAGCGTTTTCGTTTTCTCGAATACCGATAAACGAACATCTTACTTCGTATCCTTCTAAGTAAGATACGTATTCAATTTCCGAAGAAATCGTAGATTTATCCGTCGAACCATCAGCTATTAAGCTGATGAACTCAACACTGTTAAGTAAGTTCTTCATGTCATTTCTCAAACTTTCCGAGATGTAATTAACAAAGTTGATGCAAGCTTTGTCGTTTTGGTATGACTCACTAAGCTTCAGTCCATTCTTCATTTGAAGAAGGCAAAGAGTAGGGAAATAATCAAAAGCACAATTTTCTGTTGCAACTAAATACGCAGTATTGAAAAGCTTTTCCATACTGCTCTTCATTCATGGAACTGAAGCAAGTAATAATAGTACTTGATTTTGATTTGCTTTCTTTTGCCGTCTTGCAGACTTGCCAACCTCACCAAACCAAAAATCAGGAGACTCACGGAACAATGGCATTGCATTAGAAACGAACATTTTCAACAACAAATACATACATGTTGTGCAAAGAAGTCCAACTAGTTAAAGTCTTAACTCTGTTATTAATATTTAACTGTTCAAGTATAAGAGAAAATACTACTTTTAATTTAAAGCCCTCATTTAATTTTACACTACAACTTAATTCTTAACTTTACTATTAATAAGAGCATACATATTAAGATATTACATCCTTCAAGAACAAACAGGTTAGAATATATTTTTCTTTTTAAAACAAACTTACTTCATGATCTTAAAGAATTGAAGATACAAGATTTTGCCCTCTTTAGAAATGAATCGTCAAATTTTTTTTCAAAGCAAGGAACTTTCAACTTTGACTTCACTGTCAACAAGCATTCTAAACTTTCATTCGATAACTGAGAACGAAACTGAGTGTGGGTTTTGGTTACAAGGCTAAAAATTCTCTCGCATTCGGCGTTACTATGAGGTAAAGTAAGCAGAGAGAGCATAAATTTGCACAGAAGATCATTTTTTTTTTTCAGCATAATTGCTCAGTTTTGCCCATTTCACATCCATTCTCTTTTCAGTTACAATATCTTCAGGCAAAACTTCTAACTGGCAAGAGCAAAACTGAACTTGCAGTTCATCTAATAATGCATCAGAACTTTGATATTTAAAAAGCTTTGTTAACACTGGAAATTTTTGACAGAAGAACTTTACACTAGAAAATGACGAAGTGCAATGCTTTCGCAGCTTAGTTCAACTGCAGAACTATGGTCATCAAATGTACTGCAAGTGTCATTTATTTGCAGCTCGGAGAAGAAATGCATTTTAGGGCATTTCTCCCCCAGAGCAACATATGCTATTTCCTGCCTTTGTCTGGCAGTTACTATTGGAGCATTTTCATTACATGGTGAATGTCGGAACAGAAATGCTTGATGTTTGTATGTTCCTTCCGAACTGGCACTGGGAACCGCATAATTGTTATCATCAACTTTTATTATGTCTGTCTCATCAAATTTCTTCAAGGAAGAAGATATAGCATTTATTGCTATAGACTTTATTTTTCTCCCATATGCAATATCGAGGAGCTTTGTTATCAAATATTGCTCCCATCTAGTGACGCACTAGTCTGCCAAAGCAGTGACATTGAATGCTATCTCGCGGTTCAACACATCTTTAAAATGCGTATTGAAGCTTCCGAGAAGTTGTTGGTGTTGTGACCGCGAGTCAGCAGTTGCAGCCTATCGTACAGAAGCCACTCTTCCCTTCTTTTGTAAAAGCTTTGAAACCTATCCACAAATTATGGATAGTTTCCTTTTTCAGCCATCAGAAGAGCTACAGCTGAATTAAGTTTCTCCGGGGAGTCGGCATATATTACCTAAAAGAATAAGAGGAACAGTGGATTTGTTAACAAGCTAAAAATTGTTTACTTTTAAATTGTAGTACATGTCATTGTTTACTGCAGGAAAAATATTTCTCATGCAACGAGGTGAAACAATGCTTTGGCAAAAAATTTAGTTGAAAAAAATGCAAAAGCTATTATTTTTTTCGTACTGAAGTATAACAATAATATTACAAGAATCTAAGAAAGTAATAACTGTATTTCTTGTGTATTATACTAACACATCAAAACAATTGTAAAAAAAGTTTCATGCAATTTGAACAACGGTAACCCGTGCGACTTGCGTCCGAAAGTGCAAACTAGCCCTTTTTCACTAGGCCAAACCGAAAAAAACTTTTTTTCCCGAAATAGAAAATTTCTTGTTGATAAAACGCTTCCCCTAGATCCCAACATGTCCCAAAAAATCATTTATCCAAATGAAAAAATATTTAGGTACCCCAAACGAGGCGTAAAATTCATAATTTTCTTCAAAAAATAGCTTTTTTTTTTCTATGTACACTGCTCGACATTGAAAATGCAACACCAAGAAGGAGTGGTCAGAAATTGATTAAATTTGGTAAGAAGACAGCGACAGAATGGAACAATAAGTGATATTTATTTCAAAATTAATAAGCAAAATTTAGAGCGAGGACGGCGGCGGCTCAGTAAGAAGTAGGACCACCGCGGACAGCGATGCACGAAGAAACACGTCTAGGCATGGAGTCAATAAGCCTGCGGATGGTGTCCTGAGGGATGGCACTCCATTCCCTTTGAACCATTTGCCACAGTTCGTCCTCTGAACGAGGCAGTGGCAGGTTCTGCAAACGGCGTCCAATCACGTCCCACACATGTTCGATTGGTGACAAGTCAGGAGAGTATGGTGGCCAGGAAAGCATCTGTACACCTCGTAGAGCATCTTGGCTGATTCGAGCACTGTGAGGCCGGGCGTTATCCTGTTGAAAAATTGCATTTGGCAGACCCTGAAGGTAGGGGATTGCCACCGGCCGCAGTACATTATCTGCATATAGTTGGGCCGTCATAGTGCCCCGAATACGAACTAGAGGTGATACGGAATTGTATGCAATAGCGCCCCAAACCATTATGCCACATTGTCGCGCTGTGGGGCGTTCCACATTTACTGCCGGATTCGATCTTTCTCCACACGTATGCGATGACTATCGCTGGACAAACAGAAGCGGGATTCATCTGAGAACACTACGGTTTGCCATTCTGCCATCCACGTCGCTCTGGTCCGGCACCATTCCAAACGTCGGGCCCCCCCGTTGTCCGTTTACCTTGTCGTGGTGGGGGGGGGGGGCTTGCGGTGTGGTGAGTTCGGGGCGAGCTCTTGGGCGGAGTCGTGACCCCCAGTTGCTCAAACAGAATATCGGCGGGAAGGGATTTGTTTCTCCTTCCTTCCCTCATCACACTTACCAAATTTCGGAACAAAAACCCAAGCCAAGGTGTGTCAACCGTGCCGATGGCTGCGTGGTACCGGGGCCAAGCGGTATCTCTTACGGGAGGCTTCAGGGCTAGCTGGCGAACCCTGTCGTATGTAGCCTTACCCCTGTGTAGGGGGGCTACGCAGGGGCTCGACCCCACTTTTTCCCCCCAGTTCTCCGGTCCAATTGTGGATTCTAAAAATAAAAACTCTTCTCCCCCTTGTGGGGAGCTTCAGAATGTCTTAACATCCAGCACTGCCAAATTTTTTACCATCAAAAGAAACGAAAACCTTACTTTTGCAGCTGTTTCTCCGTTTCTTATAAACAAAGCTCTAATTCATCTTATAGGTGAGTTTAATTCAGTTAAAAAAACACGTACTGGTGAGCTATTAGTAGAAATCAAACAGTCGAAACAAGTGGAACCCATACTTGCAATTAAGCAACTAGGCCCATATCTTTGCTCTGTGACAGCCCACTCAACTTTAAACTTTTCACGCGGAATAATTTCAGAGCCTGACCTTCTTTTCACTCCAGAGAAGGAAATTCTAGAGGAAATGACAGACCAACACGTAAGTGGAGTGAAGAGGATCACTATTAAACGCAATGGCGAAATGCAGAATACGAAACATATTATTCTGACCTTTAGTACGCCTATCCTCCCTTCACGTGTTAAAGCTGGTTATCTCTCTTGCCCTGTCAGACCATACATTCCTAATCCGCTACGGTGCTTTAAATTCCAGCGTTTCAGTCATTCCAAGCTATCATGCCGTGGAACAACTGCTTGTGCCAGATGTGCTGAGCCCGGCCACGATAGCAATGAATGCACGAAGGAATTCAAATGCGTCAATTGCAAGGGAGATCATCCCTCATACTCTAGAAAGTGCTCTAAATGGATCTCCGAAAAAGAAATACAGGTAATTAAAACGACTCAAAATATATCGTACCCAGATGCTAGAAAAATCGTTCAGTCTCGCACTCCTATAGCGGGAGTCTCATATGCTGCAGCAATAAGAAAAGTATTAAATTCCACAAGCACGCAAACAGATCCTCAAACAATCTCAAAAACCAGCAAAAAGATACTTAACTCACCTAAAACAGCAAATAATCAGCCAACTACTTCTAAATCACCGCAAAAAATTCGTAATGAAAATAAAATGCAAATAGCTCAAAAACCCAGTACAAGTTCCACAGTTACAATGACTTTAAACAAAGTAAATGAACAAAAGCAAAAGAAATGTGCAGAAAAAAAGAAACTAATTCAATCGCGTGCAAAGATTGGGGTGGCATCTAAACAGAGGCCCTCAAATTTCTATAATTTTAAAAAAGAGGACTTCTTGCGCAGTAGCAAGAAAGTAACTCTTGGAAAATCTCGCCATTATCCTCCTCACGAGGACGTCGAGGACGTAGAAATAAAAGATATTCCGTCCTCTGATGATGAAGGATGGACGGAGGTTCCTGCCTCATGAGTTGTACTTCTTTCCTTTGGCCGTTATTCCTTTTCTTTCATTCTATGGCCCTGAGCATTCTATCTTGGAATTGTCAGAGTTACTCGCATAATGTTACGGACGTCAAAGATCTTGTCGAATATCACCAACCGGCCATAATCTGTCTGCAAGAAACATTCTTGCTACATACTGATAGACCGAGATTGAAAGGTTTTGCAATGTACCGCAAGGACTGCTTGACAGGAGACCGTCGTTGTGGAGGAGTGGCATTGCTAATCTCTAATGATTACGCATCAGGCCAACTCGATATCAACACGCCCCTCCAGGCAGTAGCTGCGCGTGTTCACCTTCGCTAGCTGTTAACAGTATGTTCTGTGTATATTCCACCTTCTTATGACTTAAGAAGCGTGGAATTGCAGACATTAATTGATCAACTTCCACCCCCATTTATCATCTTGGGGGACTTCAATGGCCACAACCCTCTCTGGGGAAGTCCAGACTCCAATAGTAGAGGTTTGATAACAGAACAGCTTATATGTGACAATGATCTTTGTATTCTTAATAACGGTGAAAATACCTATTTCCACCATCCGACACAGTCTTACCATGCCATCGATCTTGCAATATGCTCACCTTCACTTCTGCCCCTTTGGGATTTCCAGGTTGAAAGTGGACTCTACACTAGTGGCCACTTTCCGATCAAGATAACATTTACTGGACGCTGAAGCTATCAACAGCAGCAGCAATCCAGTTTCCGCCTTGATCGAGCCGATTGGGCAACATTTACCCAGCTGGCAGAAATAACATCTGAAGTTGTGAATGATACTGACATCGATGAAGCGGTAAGCCGAGTAACCGACACTATTTTGAATGCAGCAAACGCTGCTATTACAAGAACCACTAAGGGCAGGATTAAATTCCCTAAACCTTGGTGGAACTCTGACTGTCAGGCAGCACATAAAAAACAGAGAAAAGCATGGCACACATTTCGTCGTTATCCGACCACACAGAATCTAGTGGCTCTGAAACGAGCTCGTGCTGAAGCTCGGAGGATTCGACGGAAAAGTCAGCGGGACTCGTGGCGTACGTATGTCAGCACAATCACGACGTCCACCCCATCCAAAACCGTGTGGGGTAAAATTAAAAAAATCGCTGGCAACTATAATACTTCTTGTGCGCCCATTTTAGAAAAGAATGGTCAAATTTTATCTGATTACAAAGAAGTGGCAGACTGTTTGGGGACGCATTTAGCAGATGTCTCCAGAGCAGATAATTATTGCCAAAAATTTTTAGCTCTAAAATCTGTAAAAGAGAAAAGACTCCTGAATTTTTATTCGAACATTAATGAACAATACAATTCAGATTTTACATTTAAAGAACTTAATACCGCTTTAAAAAAGACAAAAAACACATCACCCGGTCCAGATGAAATCCACAATATTATGTTAAGAAATTTAAGCAACTCCTCTTTAGAAAACATACTGCAGCTTTTTAATCGAATTTATTCTAAACAGCGACTCCCAAAAGCATGGAGTCAAGCAATAATAATACCTATCCTTAAACCAAATAAAAAATCCGATAAACCGGAGAGCTATAGACCCATAGCTCTCACTAGCTGCTTATGTAAACTAATGGAGCGGATGGTCAACGCCAGGCTGATGTACATTCTGGAGTCGTACCATCTGCTGTCCCCCTATCAAAGTGGATTCAGGCGTGGCAGATGCACAGTTGACAATCTGCTGCTTCTCGAAACATTAATTAGAGAAGCCTTTCTTAAACGTAAACATCTTGTGAGCGTATTCTTCGACATAGAGAAAGCATATGACCGTACATGGAGATACGGGATTCTCAAAACTCTGCATGAGTATGGGTTGCGAGGTAACCTCCCCATCTTCCTTGCCAATTTTTTGAAAAATCGATCATTCCGTGTACGTGTCAAGTCTGTTCTGTCGGATACCTTCATTCAAGAAGAAGGGGTGCCCCAGGGAAGTGTACTAAGCGTAACTCTTTTCCTAATAGCAATCAACAGCTTAATCGAACAACTACCTCCCGCTGTCAAGGGTACCATGTTCGTTGATGATTTTCAAATCTCTTTCTCGTCACCGAGCATGAGTATCGTTGAGAGGCAACTACAAACAGCTATTAATAAAGTCTCGCAATGGGCGGAAGAAAATGGCTTTGTTTTCTCTGCTCAAAAAACATTCTGTATTCATTTCTGTCGAAAAAGAGGTCTTCATCCTAATCCAGAGCTATTTATTAATAACCAACCAATATCTGTAAAAGAGCAAGGAAAATTCCTCGGCCTCACACTGGATAATAAACTTAAATTTATACCTCATATACGAGAATTAAAAAAGAATTGTACACTAAAATTAAACATTCTTAGAGTCTTGGCTAACACTTCTTGGGGTGCCGATACAGAGTCCATGTTAAGAATCTACAGGGCTCTGATACGCTCAAAACTTGATTACGGCTGCCAGATATACGGCTCGGCTGCCAAAAGCTATCTTACTCTTCTGGACCCAGTACATAACCAGGCCTTGCGCATTTGTACAGGAGCCTTTAGAACTTCACCAATAAATAGCCTGCATATATTAGCACAGGAACCTAAACTTCATTATAGGCGGCTTAAATTATCTTTAAATTATTACTTTAAAATAAAATCCGACACTAATCATCCTCTTCATTTATATGTTTTTTATCCATCGCATATTGACTTGTTTCGGCGTCGCATTTCGGTTACTCCAACATTTGGTATCCGAATGCGACAGACTATTAGTGACCTTCAGCTGACAGAATTTAAAACTTTTAACAATATAGAACCTCTTGAGCCATGGAGCGAAGATACTATTTTTACACTGCATGACCTTGAGAAATACCCAAAAGAAACTACAGCAAATTTTGTCTATAAACAAATATATTTCAGTATTAAAAATAAATATTATCAATACAAAGAAATTTTTACGGATGGATCTAAATCCATTGATCACGTTGGCTTTGCTGCAGTTTTTGACGATCGAGTAATTTCAGGCAAATTAAATACCTCCTGTTCCGTTTTTACCTCTGAAATTAAAGCAATATTTACATCTCTAAAAGCAATAGCCCAATCAGACCATAAGAAATGGGTAATCTACACTGACTCAATGAGTTCAGTAGAATCTATCGCCAACTGCAATAACAGTAGTCATCCTCTGGTAATTCAATCTTTCCTTTTATACAATAGCTTAAAACAAAATAATTTTCAAATATTTTTCTGTTGGATCCCAGGTCATGTGGGTATTACAGGGAACGAGGCAGCCGATACAGCTGCCAAAGCTGCAGACATTATAATCGATGATCCTGTTCCTTTCAACGACATTAAAAATGCCATTTGCGAAAGTCTTAACGACCATTGGCAGCGGGTCTGGAATACTGAAACTCAAAATAAACTACGCTCTATCCAGCCCTCGACGAAAGGTTTCAGGTCATTGCAGCTTACTAGAAGACAACAAGTTTTAATATCTCGACTCCGCATTGGTCACACCAGGTTCACCCACAAACATATCTTGTGTCGTGAACCAGCTCCAACATGCCGAACATGTAATACAACTCAAACAGTGTTACACATTCTTAGTAACTGCCCTAATTTTAATCGCATTCGTCATAAATATTTTAACAATTATAATCCATCTTTAAAGGAATTGCTGGGGGACGCACTCCACCCTGGCTTGTTCCCTTTTCTTCGGGATATTGGTTTTATTTGCCTGATTTAGTGCTTTTACTTTGTCCTTTGTTTTGTGCGTCTTTGTCTCGCTCAATGTGTTTCTAGTTTTAGAATTTTAAACTTCGTGTATGTGTTTCTTTTAGAAATGCTTTTAAAATTTTCTGAATTTTTGGTTTTAACATATTTTTATTGGCCCAGTGTAGCCTATAAGGCTCCTACGCCAAAGAAACAAATTAAGTCAAAATCACTAGACTATTCCTGCTTTCCACTATTCATTTGAAATTTTAAACTTTGTATGCATCTTGTTCCGAAATGTTTTTAAAATTTTAGATGTTTTTATGTGCATTGTATTTTAGATAATTTTAGTCCTGGCATATCTTCATTTTTAACATAAAACGGTCGTTTGGCGCAGTATAGCCGACTAAGGCTCTTGCGCCAATAAACATAAAACAACCAACCGACCAAACGTCGGGGTCTGTGCTGTGAGGTCAATGGCTGTCTTCTTAGCGGGCGCCGTGATTGCAGGCCACGTGCTACCAGTCGACGGGAAATGGTTCTGGTCGACACAGGAACATCCAGGGTACCTTGCACGTACTGCAGAATCGACGTACAAGTGACTTGCGGGTCCGCCACAGCTTGTCGGTGAATCCGTCGATCCAAGCGGTCTGACGTCACTCTGGCTGCACCTGCACCCCTCAATGTGGCTACATTTCCTCTTTCCAACCACCTCCGACACAGCCGATGGACAGTGCTTGCATCCATGTGGGTATCAGCTGCAATTTGACGTATGGACCAACCTCCCCTTCTCAGTCCGATCACCATACCCCTTGTAAAGTCGTCTATATGCTGGAAGTGTCTTCGTTGAGGACTGCGTGGCATTTCCTCCTATCACACGTATCCTTCGAGACAAAAACCAAATTTCTCCAATAATTAGTCTGGCAGAAAAACCAATATGAACATAGCCCACTTTTCAACTTCATTCTCTTATATCTTACTTCACGTGCGTCGGAGAGCTGCGCATTTCATATCATTTGCATAACTCAGTGACGTGCGTCTACGGTAAAATTTGCATGAATTTCTGACCACTCCTTCTTGGTGTTGCATTTTCAATGTCGAGCAGTGTATTTTGTAAACAACGAAAGATAAATTTTAAGAAATTATCAAGATGAAAAATATGAAGCATGAAGTACATAATTAGAGCTAAATATAAGTTTTTTCTCTCATTTTATATTTTTCTCCCGGAAATTACTCAAAATGAAGGTTTTTTCGAATTTTAAGTTAAACTTTTCTATTTTAAATACTACATTTTTTTTTAATTCATCGGAAAGTATGTTCTTTAGTTATTTTGGAACTTGTTATTTTCTTTAAATGTATCTGTAATTTAAAATAAATAACTTGAAAAAAAATAAAAAAAACTATGACAACGATTTATTTACAACATATATTTACTACAATATTACAGTTCAATAAACATTACTAAACATACTATCGTTTTTAATGTTTGTTTATTGCAGTCAGAGTATACAGGGTGTCCACTCCAATCGTGGACCAATAGCTAATTTCTAAACCGTTAGAGATAAGCATATAGTTTATTTAGGAAAAAATCTCCAAATTACGAAAGGAATTTTGGGTCTATTCAATGTTTTTCAAAAAATCAAATTTTGAAAGAGTTACGAAATTAAAATTTTTATACAGCCCCCCAGTCCTATCAATCATATTTAGTAAAACATTCTTGACAGTGTAACGTTTAAAACTAAAAAAAAATCACTCTTCTACCATAAAAATTGACCGAGTTATGACGTTTTGAAAAATCAAGATTTTGAATGATTTCGCACACGGTCCCTTAAGCAATCTCTCGATGACGTCATGAAACAATGCAAAATCTTGATTTTTCAAAACGTCATAACTCGGTCAATTTTTGTGGTAGAAGAGTGATTTTTTTTTAGTTTTAAACGTTACAGTGTCAAGAATGTTTTACTAAATATGATTGATAGGACTGGGGGGCTGTATAAAAATTTAAATTTCGTAACTCTTTCAAAATTTGATTTTTTGAAAAACATTGAATCGACCCAAAATTCCTTTCGTAATTTGGAGATTTTTTCCTAAATAAACTATATGTTTATCTCTAACGGTTTAGAAATTAGCTATTGGTCCATGATTGGAGTGGACACCCTGTATATTTCGGTGCTCTTGGACGCAACACAATAAAAATTATTTTTGCTCCTCATCAACTGTTAACAAACCATGACAGTCCTGTATCATTTTTACAGCTCTTTCAGCTGTATCATTTACTGGTTTAAACACTGAGACTATCCTTTCATTTCAAGGAATTAAGTGTTATACGCCCATAGGGAAGGACTCTCATTGAGAAAACTATCATCAATTTTGAGCCTAGTAAGCAAAGGCTATCTTTTAAATGATATGAACTTATCAATTGTTTTCTCTTCAAAGTAATAAAATAACAGGCAACAAATGTGCGATATGAGGAAGTAACGAATTAAACAATTAGTTAATTAAACTTAAACAATTAGTACTCCCAAAAATTTTTTCAATTCGGCTCAGTACACAAGTACTAGTTTACACTTTCAAGCACAAGTCGGCATAATTTGTAATTTTTGAAATTACAATAAACATTTTCGACAATCATATTGATATTAAACAAACATTTATTCAAATTTTTTAAAGAAATTAGGTTCCCAGCATGAGTCATAAAATTTATATATTTCTCTAAATATTAGATTTTTTAATTTATTTATTGCATCATTTGTGAATTTTAAATTGCAGATACACTTTACACAGTCTTAGTTTGAGCACAGTACCCATCTACCGAGATTCCTGCAATCTTTTTTTCTCCACTGCCGTTCAGCGCGTGTTGAATGTGCACTCCCTCGCTAAAAGAAACCCAGTCCAGCCATCTGATGCTATCGGGGCTGTAATTTGTCCTATTGATATAACCATGGATTGGGACCATAGCTATAGTGTCCGGCTGTATGTGCTTGCTGCGAAAACTGGCCATACAAGCTGATGCAATGGTTATGTAACTAAATTAGAAAGAAAAAAAATATTAGCACGATACAGGAACAAGTAAAAAAAAAAAAAAGATGAAAGTATGAAATATAAACTAGCAAACTTACCAGAAGGGGTCAACTCCAGTTATTTCTAAGAACTCACTTCTGAAAAGCATACAGCTTCTCCTTAAAATATCCACGTCCGACCTGGAAAAAAAATAATAAAGTGTTAGAAACAATATACAAAGACTACGAAAATACTACATTTTGCCGAGTACAAAACAAAGTAAAAAAATAAATACCTGCAGTATATTTCCATCTCTTTTTGGAAGTCAAACAAGTCATCCTCGTGCTCTTTGTGCCACTGCAGAAAAGCGTCTCTAGCAGCAGTAGACATTGAATCCGGACTATAGAATTCCGTAGCTGGAAGGGGCCCGATATAATTTTGGTTCTGACGCGTGTTGATCAAGTGGGGGAAGTACCCCTTTCTCAGTTCTTCTAGCCCAAAGCAGCTGGGTATTTTGGATAGTGCCATCGGCAAAAAGTTAAAAGAGTCGATGATTTTTATGTCCAACGACGTATGCTTTATCATCATTAACTTTGATCCATTTGGGACCGTCTCCGGTGCAATTCCTTGTGATAACAGCCACGCCATTATGAATTGACCATCGAAACTGAAAAGAAAAGGAAAATATTGTAAAAGGATTTTTTTAACTAATAAATAAAATTAAATAAAAAATACTGAAGCAGAAATATCATACCCCTTCATATTGTGCGCGATGACTGTGAAGCCCTTATGTGCAGTAACAAATAACCATGTGCAGAAATCTGCACACGCCGAGTAGCCTCGGAAGACTTTTTCTCTGCCGTCAGCGTACTGCGCCACCGCAAAATTTACTTGGTGCTCCCCCGTTTCTTGATCGGTCTCGAAGTCGAAAAATATGATGTCTGTGGAAGGTTTCTTTGGTTTGACTTGCTGCAGATGGCAGCGATGTCCATCTGTCACTACAAAAAGCTGGCAGGATGGGCATTTGTCGGTTCCACAGCGATGTAGTTCGCGTGGGCAGTCTCGCCTTCTAATTACTTTGCTGCAACTAGGGCACTGGTATAACTAGAAGAAAAATGATAAACGACATTACTATTACACAAAAAAAAAATAAAAATAAAAATAAAAAATCAATAACACTAAAATATGCAATACATATTACTTACAATGTCGCAAATGGAAAGAACTTCATTTCCCGTCACTGCCTTGTGCGCCTGAAAGCAATCTTCCGATTTGCACAATCTGTCACAATCGCTGCAGCGTCTAGGCTGTCCCGGAGTGCACCCTTCTCTCATGCAAATATAACATTTGTTAGGACAAAAATGGTTTTCTTTATGGTCATACGGCTTCTCGCAGCTTAGGCAATAAAATTTGCTCCCGTAGAAGCCGTTCACTTTCTTGATGACATCATAATGTCCGGCGTGCAAAAGCAAGTTAATGCGCTTGCTTCGGCTTTTGCCCTTGTACGAGACCTGTAATAAATTTATCATAATTAAATAAACGGATATTAAAATGTCAATAGTAACCAAATAAAAATTAAAATTTACTTTGCAATAAACATTACTTAAAATGAATTTAAAACGTTGCACTCACCTTGATGAAGTTGTCTGTAGAATATACAACTATTTGTACGTCTAAATGTTCCTCAAACTTGGCTATTTCCGCATAAGTACAGGGCCCCAAAGGTACCCCTGCTTCCGCGTGTAACTCTTTCGCCCGGTTCAGCAAAGTATCCCGCCGTCTATCCTTTAACACATCTACTAACTTTTTGTCGTTGTTTAGATGTGCTAAGGCAAATAAAATTGCCTTCGCCCCGCACAGTCCCATGCTGTCTGGTGGAATGGAGAGGATAGAGCGTTTTTTTAGGCGGTCCACCTCTACATTGGACATCCGCTCGCGACCAGCTCCAACATCGCGGCGTATAGTAATAACGTCAACGAAAAATCCGGCGTCCAGCATAACCTGGTCCTTTGACTGCAGAACTTTGAGTACCGCCGAAAGAATAACCTCCAGGGTGAGTTCAGATACGGACATGATTCTTGTAGAGATTGGGCGGTCCAACCCGTCGGCCTGGATGCAAAATCGGACCAAGTCCGACCCTCGTAAGCCTGCCGTGGATCTTTCCATAATGAGGCGAAAAAGCTCCCGCACAGACTCGCGCGCTGCGGCCATGGGAGAGGCCCGTAGTTCTTCAGGCAGCTGTTCTGGGTCCACACGTGCTCTGTATACTATTTGGTCTGCATTATATTTTTGTATCCTTCGTCCGGATTCAACTCGTAGGCTCAAGGCATTTTCCAACTGTAAAGAGAGAGAGAGAGAAAATAAATATCTATAAATTAAACGTAAACTAAAATAAAAAAGTTAACATATTTTTTAAAATTCTTACATTACGGAGCTCTGGACTTTCAACTTGTACATAAGCGGGACCTGTATGCGAGGGACCAGGTTCATTCTGAAAAATAATAAATAAACATTTTTTTTTTTTTTTTGAACTAACGACCACAACCAAAATAAAGATTTTTGAACAAGTATAAAATAAATAAAAAATGTACCTCAAATCCTGAACCAACTTGATAATACAACTTGTGAAAGAACTGGGAAGCTTCAACAAAAGATTGAGTTGACTCACTTATAATCTACAAAAACAGAAATAACATTAAGCATAAAAGTAATGAAGGTGAGGTAGAAATAGTAATATAAACTCTAAAAGTGAAAAAAGATATCTTACATCATCATTAGACTCTAAGAACGCTTGGGTCAAATATCCTAAACACTGTAAAAATGAAATAAAATAAACATATGGACATATTTAAAATCATTCATTGAATTAAAATATTACAAACAATCATTATATGAATTAATTAACAACGTTAATATTGAACAGGTATAAATGAGGTAATTCATTTACGGGAGGGGAAAAGTAAAACGAATAATGAAACATAAGAGGAAAAAAAAACTTACTTCTTCATCGTTACTCTCCAGAAATTCTTGCGTCAATTCACCAATGAACTAAAAAACAGAGAATAAGTAAAATGAGAAGAAAATAAAAACTTTCGTAAAATAGGAAGAGACAATGTAATACAGTAATGAATTTTAAAAATAAGGATGGATAAGAAACTTACATCGTCGTCAGAATCTCGCAACGAATCTTCTTCATACTGCGAAGAAAATAAATATAGATATAATTTCAGACATGTGTTTACATAGCGAGAATTAAAAATCGAAAATAAAATATTTACTTACATTGCTAGATAAATCCTCCAAAGGTCTCTTATTTGCAGAAGACATTCTGAACGGAGTAAACCGGGTCCAAGAAAATACAAGAAGATACAACTTCTATGCTGGCGACAGCAGAAATGAAGAAAAATATCCTAACTTCAAGCCGAGAAGAATTGCACCCGTGAACAAAATATCGTGACGTAGGTAAGTCGAGATTGGCCCCCTTAAAGTATTGCCCACTCTGACGTAGAGGCTTTCCCCTTGTCCGAACGGATCGGCTCTAAGGATTGGCCCCCTAAAGTACTGCCCCCCTCTGACGTAGGAGATTGCGTAGGAAGTTTCCCCCGGAGTGACCGGATCGGCTGGAAGGCATGAAGGTACTGGAATGGACGCGTCTGTTCTTGCGTACTTCAATGGTGGTGAGTTGCTTCTTCGAAGGGGGGAGGGAGATTGTATCATGGGGGGGTTTACTTTGCGTTTGGGCCACACGCCACAGATTGAGTATGTTTGAAAATCGTTCAAATCATAAGTTCGATGGTCCATTTTTTTAATTTTACACCTATAAAGACAAAACACATTATAAAATCATGACCAGATTTTGTAATTATATTACATGTAAATGCAACTATTCGTTTGTATAGCCAAATGTGTATATTTGTTACATTCCATGTGCGTTCTTTAAATTATTTTTTCAAAAATTAATCTATTATATACAATTTTCACATATTAAGTTTTTTTTTTTCTTTCCTTGCAAACTATTCATGTATGAAACAAAGCGCTCTTAAAATCCATGGAAACGATTACATGTTTTTTTTTTTTTTCATATTGAAGTATTTAAATAAATGTAAGGAATTAGATTTTTTTTTTCCTTTATGCTAAGCAAGTTATACATACAAATATTTTTAAAATGTGATTTTATCTTGAGTTTTTTTTTTTTTTTTTCAATTGAAATTTAGCAAATTTTCTCTTGGTTTTACTAAATAAACATGCATTCCTTCAATCTAAGAAAAATGCCGACTCTTTCCTTATTCAAGTTAAAAAAAAAAAAAAAAAGAAATAAACACAACTTTGTTAAAATGCTAAGCAATGACATTTTATATGAAAGCATATTTTCTTGCGCAACCTCATTCTCATTGGTTGAATACAGCTGAATAATTGGCATTTCCGTTTCCTCATTCGGGTCGATAAAACTATTCCCTTTTACACCAGATGTGAAGTATTGCGAAAGAATAATCATCCTCAAGCAGGTTTTAATTCTTTGCAATTAGGGACAGGGTTCTTTAACCTAATTGTAGAAAAAAGGTTTTCTATGGCATCCTGGAAAAACCTGGATAACAAGATAAACTTAAATTCGTGGTCTTGCAAGTATATTTTTTGCAAAGCCAACACAGACGTTGTTGTCAATACAACACCAGCCTGAACGGGCTACCATACCCCATGCACTCCAATTTTCAAATTGTTGAAAAGCCAAATAAAGTGGCGAAGAAATGCTACACTCTCATCATAATTTCGTTTACTTAAACTTAATGATGAGTGTGAGCGTGATATAATAGTTCCAAACCACTTTGCCACTGTATCAATTAGATACGCGGTGGCAAGTGCAGTTTCGTCCAGCTTTTTTAAAATTACGTAGAACCTTATGGCGACAGCGACAGAATGATTAAGTAATGCATGTGCTGGTCCAACCTTCATTTTGTCGTAATTCCCGACATTCAGACAATTGTCTGTTAATTGTGAGCACAACTTTAGTTCACTTCGCTCTTCAAGTAGAATCATGTCTTTAATATGTTGAACAGATACTTCGTTCGAGACCAGATTTTGATCTTTAACAACTTCATCAGGCAAAAAGATAATTTGACCTTGAGTAATGTGGTTTCGAATATTTTTCAATACATGAGGAGCATCTGCAATAAAAAATAGTTTTCGGGAACTATTTACTGGATGGCGGCAAAAAACTTGAACTTGAAGATCTTTTTTCTTCATTCTTTTTACTCCGACGTCACATTCCCTCCAAAAAGCTTGATTATGAGGCCCCATGTCCGAAACAACGGAATCAATCGTTATTCCTATTGATTCACATTGTTCTACAACGTTAAAAATAATTTTCTTCAACGTTGCTGGACAAATCGATTGCCCTGTGAAATGGTAGCCGACTACTTGCTTCCAGCGGGTTGAAATGCCTCCTACAAAAAAAACCAATGCGTGATTGGCCACCTCTTCGAAAGTCCCATCTGCAGAAGGTATTGATGGAGCTCCAATCACACATTTTGTGGACACATCTAAGCTCAACCCTTCAGCTACTTGCATCTCATCAATCATGATTGTTGCATATCTCTCCTCATGTAACATTGAATTCATTTTAAGTTTCAAAAGATTTAACACTTCATGAGAAATACCAGGCTTTAATATAAAATTTTGTATTCTTCTTTGAAGGGTTCGGAGAGATGGCAACGGATAACCGCTATCTCTTAAATAGTTGTATCCTTTAGTATTACAGGCTAAATATACTTTTAGGGCTTTTTCTATACTTTCATCAGACCACACTTGTCTTTTACTGATGCCTTTTTTCATGGATGCAATTTGATTTTCGGTGAATAAAGCAGCGAGTTGTTCTTTCAAAGTGCTCATTTCCTGTTCTTTCTGCCGTAACTTGCTTTGCAGAAATTTCAACTTATTTTTCAGAATTCGAATTTCTTCGTCACTACTCGAAGAAGGTTCTTCAAGTAACAGGGGCATTTCATCATCATCCAGTAGTGACTCATTAACTAAAAAATAAGAATTCAGATTAAGTAAAAAAGCAAAGTAATTTCGGTATACACACCCCACCTAAGCAGAAACTTGTTCTTGAAAAAGTCTGCTTAAGTAAAATAAAAACTAATACCTTCAGAGTATTGATGAATTAGTCATTCAAACCTAAGTTTTAAAAATGGCTAATTAACAGCAAGGCTTATCAAAATGGCGGTACCTTTCAGTTGACTTTAAAGCTTGAGAAATAATAAAAAAATGCTCGAAAGTCGCTGGAAGTGGATAAACTTAATGATCAACGACGGTTTATACAAAGGTGAGCAAGAAAAAGCCGACAGAGGACCTGACCCCCCCCCCCGTAGCGGGAATTGTAAAATGCAGTTAGTGAGGCGTGTTATCTATTGGTGGAGCGTGTACACCGAAATTTCTTATGGTTGTTTATAAACCTCATTTTCACGCTTCTTCAGATCGATTCGAAAGTTTGTTTCAGACAAACTCTTTTTAAAGAAAGGAAATCAACAACGGAAATCGCGTTTTAGTTTTAAATGAATGTATAAATAATTATAGTTATTAAATAACAGGAGTATTTAAAAGTTATGAACAGATATTTACATACAATGTCCTAGTTAAGTGACGGACAACTATAAAGAAACTTGCAAAACACTAATTCAAATATGAAAACGACGTTAATTTTAACTTGGTACATTTACTTATTGATTATCTTCAACATCAGGCATTTCCTCAGAATCTTAATCACTTTCATTGAAATAAATGGTTATCACTTTGTAACTATGTGGAAAACTGAAAGTAAACATTTCTCTTTCCTCCTTAAAGAGAAATGTGTGCTTCCCTAAGTCAGTTTTTAAATGGATTAAACAAGCAAAGTATTAACTTTTCTTGTACATGCAATGTATAGAGATTTTTATAAGTAGAAAATATTACTTTGTAATCATGAATTTAGTTGGGAACGTTTTACCTTGTGTGTTTTCTAATTGAGTAGCTTGAAGTTTAGAAGTTTCTGCATAAACCTGCACATCGTTGCCTGAAACGAAGATTTATTTAATTTTTTTTTGGAATTTACAAAGCAGTTAAAAAAAAAAAAAAACTTTTGAATAAGTACATACCATTTTTATCATCCATGGGAGGATCAACAGATTGTACTGCATTCGCTGCAGAATCTTTGAGTAGAACATATTTGCAGGGTTTTCTGGATTTTTGTGGAGGTCTATGGCTGAACACTGATGGCACTGCAGTCTGCTTCAAAAGGCGTCTGTTATCTGCTCTATGATTTTCAAACTGATCCTCCGTAAAATGCTCCTATTTAAAAATTAATACTGATGCATTCAAACGAAAATTTTAAAATATCAAATTAAACGCTTTAAACAATTAGTAAAATACTATTACCAATAAAAAATACATATGAAGTATCCCATGTAACAAAAAGCATTTTTAAAATGTAGTTTCGTTTTTCTAGATTTCCAACATTTACAAATAAATCTTAAATATCAGTTTTAAAATAAAAAAGAAAGCTCATGAAAAAATTAAAAATAATCTCAATATTAAAAATATATAAAGGATAACAGGAAAAATAAAAGATAAATTCGTCAACTTAATATTTTACTAGCAGTTTGGTTGGTTGGTTGTGTAGGATTTTCTGGCGCAAGAGCCTTCAAAGGCTATGCTGCGCCAAGCAATGATAATGTGGCAAGCTGATGGTAGGCTAAAACTTAAGGAAAACCAACCATTATTTTTTTACAATGATATAAATTTTAAAACCAGACACTTATATGAATTTAAAATTCTGAACAGGTATGAGAAAGAACTGACTAATGATTTTGAGTAAAACCAGTAATACAAAACAGAAGAAGGTAAAATCGACAAGAGGACAAAAAGAAAGACACTAAATTAGAGATATAAAACCAATTTCATGAAGATATGGAAACAAATTAGGATGGGGTATGTCCCCTAATATTTCCGTCAAATATGTATAAAATTTATTAAAATATTTAAAACGTATACGTTTAAAATTTGGGCAGTTGCATAAAATATGCAACACTGTCAGCTTGTCATTGCAGTTATTACAAATTGGGGCTGGTTCGTGGCAAAGAAGGTATTTGTGAGTTAACCTGGTGTGGCCAATGCGAAGTCGAGATATTATGACTTGTTCCCTTCGATTGATATTTAAGAATTTAAAACCTTTTATGTGTGGCTGGATGGAGTGCAATTTGTTTTGCATTTCTCCATTCCAGTCACGCTGCCAAGAGATGTTTAGACTGTCTGCAATGCAATTTTTAATGTCTTCCAAGGGTACGAGGTCTTCAACATGGGCACTTGCAGACTTGGCAGCTGCATCGGCTTTCTCATTGCCAGCTATTCCCACATGGCCAGGAATCCAGGATAAAAAAACTTCATAATTGTTTCGCTTTAAACTATGGTACAAATGAAAAGATTGGATAACTAAAGGATGACTATTGTTGTTGCAGTTTGTAATCGCATCTAATGAACTTTTTGAGTCTGTGTAGATTATCCACATTTTGTGGTTTGTTTCTGCTATTAATTGCAAGGCTGTCAATACGGCTTTTATTTCGGAAGTGAAAACAGAGCAAGAAGTATTTAATTGCTGTGAGATAATTTGGCCATTAATTATTGTTGCGAAGCCGACGTGATCGTTTGTTTTCGATCCGGGTCATTCCATGTGAAATCAACACACTGATTCAGACTTGATGTCTCAGATTTTCATGATTTTTGGTATGCAGCATTATATCATAGACATATGAAAAAATACCAAATTTCAGTTACATAGCCCAATTATTTTTGAAGTTATAAATTTTTTAAATTTTAAATTTCTTTGAAAAAACACCATACTTTAACACATTAAAATGCCTATAGGCTCGCAACCAGTGGTGATATTAACCTGGGACTGGTCTCATTTTAAAGCTGTTGAATAGGGCTTTATTATGATATGCTACAACATAGGGGTTAAATTTTTAAAAAAATTTAAATTTTAAAATTAAATTTTAAATTTTAAATTTTTCAAAAAGTGGCAATTTTAAAAATTCCAAAAAATTACCAAAAATTGTTTGTGATGTCTTAATACATATTGCAAAATTCTATGATGGGATCTCAATGGGATCAGGAGATACAGGGCTTCAGAAATACACGTTTTGTGAAAAATACCAGAATTAGTATCAACAGAGGAAATTTTGTACAGTTTATTGAATGAAACAAACAACACATATCAATAAAACAAGCAGTGGCTATTACTTTTAATTTTTTAAATAGAGGAATATCACATAGACACTTACCATTCTCAGCCTTATTTTATGAGTTAATTATTAACAAATTAATTTATGAAGACTTCAATTGTTGGAAGATACCCACACATTTGTTTAGTTCACTGTCTGGTAAACTGTATGTTCGGCCAGTCTGAGTGGTGGGGTTCACTTTGCACATTACATCTGAAAATGGGATCCACAGTGTGTCAGGTGGTGTGGGATATATAAATGAGGATGACGGACCTGAAGGATGGAGGAATGTAACTTGCACTTGACTGCTGTCTTCATCTTTATCCAGAACATAACTCAACCACCAAGTCTCATTATAGATAGATGTTATATACCCACTAATGTCTGAAAATGATGTCTGCTGAACGTCCTTCAAAACAGGAAATATGCTTGAAACATCTGCAGAAGAAAATAACTTTGCATTTACTTTGGTTCCACATCTGAGAGGTATAAAGGCATGAAATTTTTGGGTTCCTGATATAGTTAGAGCTGTATCGTACCGGTTAGCCAGTTGTTCTTCAGTTTTAATGTATTCTTCAATGGTCACAAATACAAAGTCGATGTTAGCTATGTTCTTATGTGACCATTCAAATAATTGCCTTGCATTCGTGATTTGATCCTGATACGGTCTTTGTAGGCTTGCTCTGACGGCTAGTCTTTTTACTGTGGCCCCGAGCCCATCGCATGGACCTTTGCCATGTGCTGTAGCTGAAAAGTGCCATTCAGCCTCAGCTCCAAAATCTTGCTTGTAATTACACAAGTTAATAAAATTTTTTTTATTTTTGTATTGGGCTGCAGAGCCATCAGAGAAATAAAAGAATTTTTTGACAGGTCTTTGAAATTTGCACTTCAAGTATTCCATCAATTTTTTCTGGAACAGGTAGACAGCTGTAGTGTTGTGGTTGAGGCAGTCTGATATTATTACGAAATTTAAATGCTCAACTTCCTTCTCTTTAAAATATACCACAAAAGGGTGAATGGTTGCCTGAGTATTCGACCAATGATATGATTGTGCCTCGTCTTGTATAATAATAGAATAATTCTCAGAAAAGTCACAAATAACAGTTACTTCACATTCCAGAAGATTTTCCTTTGTGTGTCTCAAAAATGCACTTTGTTCTTTTGCTATAAAGTGATGACGAAGTAAGATAGGAAGTTTATTACAAAATACATCAATAAATTCACTAACCGGTTTTTGGATAATTTCTAAGTTACATCGATCCACAGAGATCCACTGTCTGTATGTGATAGTCTCAATTGCATTGTCTTCATATGCTTTTTCCAAAAGTTCTCTAATCCCTCTGGTACCCGGACATGACACACAAGTTGAAAAGAAGCAGTCAGTTGATGGTGGGGGGCTGCAAACCATCATTTGCAGGCAGTCCTTGTATGTTTTTATTTTTCCATCTGTCATTGAGCTCATTCTTCCATTTTCAAACATAAGCTTCACATTCTGATGAGTAGTGCACACACAGACTGAGTGTGTTCCACTCTGGCCTGCTAGCACACAATTTTTGGGTTTCAGCTCTGCAAATTTAGAAAATCCTACTTTTACAGCTGGGAATTTTTCTTTGAAAACTTCATAGGCTTCTTTTAAATTATTAAGCATCAACCTTTTTGCAACATGTTCTTTAATACCTGTGCTGTGGTCTTTTACTGATATAAAGTCCTTAATCCCCGGCATTGCTCGGCTTATTTCGTCACTTGTATAAAATCCTTTCACAATATCAACGGTATGCTTTGATAAACTTTTTCCTGGTTTCATATCAGTACCAGACAAGGCGCCCTTTTCTTTCAACAATGTCTTGGCTTGTCGAACTAAATAGTTAGGGGCTGAAAATTCCCGCATTACTTTCCTCACACTCCAGCTGTCAGGCATAAGAGTCAGCAGTTGAAGCTTCTTCTTCCTACTAGTGAAGCTGTTGTACAGTTTTTTCACATGTGTAAAGAACTCGTCTTGTGAATCATCATTCTCTTCATCGCTCGATGCATTCACTAGCAGTTTTCTCTTGACAGCCACATTGATTCGGTTGGCCTTTTCAGTAGAGTAAATTTTTGATTGCATCCTCTTTTTGTCTACAGGCGACTCTCCCATCTCTAAAAGAGAGCTGTTAAGGGAACTCAGAGCTTCAGATTCATTTGAAAATGGTATATCTATAGGTGATTCTTCAATTTCAGTATCAGACTGACTTTCTTCAGGTACCTTGCTAGTTCCAGGGGAAGTTTCCCCATCTTTTTCATTTTTCAACTTTGTCAGCTGCTTCCTACAACTATCACAGACCACGGATAACTCGGATGTTCCTGGAATCAAGTCACACATCCATGAAGTAACACGTCTCAGTCTTTTTCTTGCATGGGAGTGATTTGGCTTATTAAAAGGGTTAAAGCAATCCATTTTTACTATCTTGTTAGTGGTATCCATCATGAAAGTGATAAATAGGGAGAAATCAGCAAGGAAACGTGCAGGGGCCAAGAAATAAGTTATCTTCTTGATACAACATCACATGAAACATCAAATGAACTTCCTACAAGCAACTGTGATGCTAAACTAGCTGTAAATGAGTGATCTTGTCTGCTTGACCAATCAGCTTATACTTGTGAAAAGGGGAATCCCCCCACGGAGGGAAATCTCCCTTTTCTTACAGTTAAAGGGAATTTCCCTTACTTGTATTCCAATCAGCTTTCACCTAGTTAAAGGGGTTTCCCCCAAGGGAAATTCCCTTTTTATCTGAGTAAAAGGGGGTTTCCCTCTACATGTAGGCAAATGAGAGGTTTGCAAACATGGTAAAATGAAGTAATCACTGCGTTTTATTAATATAATAGGATCCTGCACATTGCATAGGAAAATTAGTTCAAAAACAATAAAATTTTACTAATATGGTATATTATTGACAAAACATGTGTATTAGGGTGGAGTGAAAACGCTCGAAAAAAAAAAGTTTATCGCAATTAATTAGCCTGTATGCGGAAAAGTTGCCCCTATAGGTGTAACAATATCTCTGAAGTTTTAGCTTCCTACGAAGTTATCTTCATCTGCCTATTTACCATAGAAAATTCTATAAAATCGTTATATTTAAGGAAGTTTAATGCCGCTCTTTGCATGTTTTCCTTGAGAAAAGAAATCAAGATCGCGTCAGGTAAAGATGACTGCATAACAAGTTCCATTACAACTCCTATAATTTGTCTTTAAATATTTAGGTTAGTTGTCTTCCAGAACTTCACAATATTGTCTTTTAGTTTCAAACTTAGGCAACAAAATTCTCGATGCTATCCTTGATCTAATAAATCCGTCCAGAGCTTCACTGCCACATACAGCTGCTGATGTATAAGTAACTATTTTTATACAGCGCTCTACTTCTTGTGAATGACACGGATATTTTAAAATATTAATATCCTCAGGAATATCCAGAATCATCATCTAGTTCATCTCCTTAGAAGAAATAGACTTCGTAATCGGGTGCTTGGTAAGGTTAACTGAGTTCCAGTCAATTTAATCCATATACTTATCTACGTTGAAATGTACAATGAATCTTTGAAGGCCCAACTTTCTCACGTGTATTCGATCATCAGACAGCATAGATAGTATAATTTTCTCCGGATTACCAAAATAAACGTTTCATCGCAGTGTTTTATCTACTATATTATTTAGCTCTTTAGGTAGAAATCAAGATTTTTTTATTATGCTGTAAAAATGCTGACTTCCATACCGACATGATGATTTAGATTTAATATCAAACCTCATGCATGCCTATTCTAATAACATATTGTGTTAATATTCTCAAGTTCTCCGATGGGCCGCAAAATTCTATTTGCTTTCGTTAGCCATCTGGCATGACTAATTTTTTCTGGAGCATTTGGTGACAAGTTGAACAGAATTTGCAGTTCAGATTTCGTTGGGATACCGCTGGTCTGTACTAAGTTCATTAAAGGCAATCTCGGGCAAAGTTACTTCTATCGTTTCAAAAGTGAACTACAGGCATACCTTCACAATATTCAAGTTTCCCCCCAATGTTTCCACAAAACCCTTTAGGGGCTGTAATTGTTCCATCAAAATGCTTTATTAGATGACGTATCGGTTATTCATTAGTATGTAATAAGCAAATAAAGCATTGTAAAGGTCGTCCAACAGAGAGCTCAATTTGCCTTATTAAACCATTTTTAAATCCTGTATTGACCACTGTTCTGTTACACAGTTGTACCTTAGAAAATGTCAGCACTTTTCTCTAAAAAACTTAATATGCTAATTTTTATGCCATTTAAACTACTAGATTTGGGAGTGACATGGTCAACATTTTCAGATCCAGGCTCTAAAACTAAAGCTGTATGCTCTTCTGTGATTGTTCTTTTAGCTCTCCTTTTTCCTTCCTTAATTTGAATTAAAGTCTTGTCTTTTTGACTGTCGAAGTACAATCCATATTCTTCTGATGAAGAGAGTTCTTCATTATTTCTTTTCAAATCAAGACAGTTTTTATTCCTTTCCTTTCTAATTTTACTACGATCGACTACTTTAGAAGAATCTTCTTTCGTAATTATTCCTATATCTTGCAAAACAGCATTTATGAGGATTAAAGCTGACCTATCGGACACACCAGTTCTGTCACAGGCCTGTGATACATTTGGAATTCTAGTTCTCATTTGCGAAGTTGAAGGAGAATCTTGACTTATAACTGTGCTTTTTATTTTAAGTTGTTCATAGGCAGAAATCATTTCTTCATTTTCGTGAGAAGAATTAGAAAAATTCAAAATATGTCCTTTATTAGAAGTAGAAAGTCTACCTTTTGTTTCCACAATATCTTGCAGTTGAGTATTTTTAGCTCTTTCAGCTGCTCTGTCATTCCGTTTTAATCACTTTTCAATCATTTTGCTTGCTTTTGTATCAACATTTCCAATTATCATTTTACCTAGTGTTCTCTGATCCGTTAAAAATGCCTTTTCATCTATAGGAACTTTAATTTTGCAAGAACAGAGAACAAAATCTTTGCATTTTCATAATGAAATATCAAAAAGACTTTGCTCAACTGATTCTCTAAAAGACACAACCTTTTTGAAACAAAAAAAAAGTACATCTTTTTGTTTTAAATTCGTTTTAACATTACGATATTTCGTATAGTATTATCTTACCTTAGATTATATTTGTTGATCGATATAGAAGGAAGGGAACTTTTCCCCCATAAGCATTTAAGATCATTCCGTACACGGGAACACACATCTATATAAGCAGGTTCCTTTTGATTTTTTTATAAAAATTATAGGCGTACACATTAATTATATCTTATAACACCCGAATACGTATGTAGAATATGTTTAAAGATTTCAGGAGTTCCAAACAATGGACTTCAGTCTTGTGATCGAGTCTTGGGAATTTTGAAATGCCCTAAGTAACGTGTGATAACTACATAGAAGTACTCACGTGGACGGGAAAAAAAATGGCTTACATGTAAAATAAACTAAAAAGAACGTTCTAACAATAGGGGTTCAGCTAACTCGAAGGAAAAAACCGCAATTGATAGTAGCAAAATAAGTGAACGTAAACATTGAGCCGCCAGGAAGAGCACGTGCGGTGCACAAGTGCTATGTACAGTTGTACACTTAAAGATCATCCTACAATTACCAAGGTCATTCACTTATTAACTCACTATTTATTTCAAATAATAAAGTTTAGTGCCGATCATTCGTAACTTCAAATGACAGATGTTATACTTTTATCATTTCGTTTTTGCCATATAGGTGAGAAATTAAGCAAAATACTTAAAATTCAAGGCCAGATAGGCAGATAAAGATATTATTTTATTTCGCTAAAATTTTGCACAATAAATAAGCTTCATAAGGGGCAACTTTTCCGCACCCAGGCTAAACTTATTTTGTACTTTTATTTTTTCACTCCACCCTAATGTGTATCTCTGAAGCCCTGTATCTCCTGATCCCATTGAGATCCCATCATAGAATTTTGCAATATGTATCAAGACATCACAAACAATTTTTGGTAATTTTTTGGAATTTTTAAAATTGCCACTTTTTGAAAAATTTAAAATTTAAAATTTAATTTTAAAATTTAATTTTTTTTAAAAATTTAACCCCTATGTTGTAGCATATCATAATAAAGCCCTATTCAACAGCTTTAAAATGAGACCAGTCCCAGGTTAATATCACCACTGGTTGCGAGCCTATAGGCATTTTAATGTGGTTAAGTATCGTGTTTTTTCAAAGAAATTTAAAATTTAAAAAATTTATAACTTAAAAAATAATTGTGCTATGTAACTGAAATTTGGTATTTTTTCATATGTCTATGATATAATGCTGCATACCAAAAATCATGAAAATCTGAGACATCAATTCTGAAACTCTTCCAAAATTGTGTTGATTTGACATGGAATGACCCATCCGTCGGTAAAAATTTCCTTATGTAACGGGTATTTTTGTTTAACTTCATAATAGATTTGTTGAAATACTGAACTAGCTGTGGTGTATTTTTGATATTTAGTAAAATCATGAATAACAGAAAAGTTTACTTCGTTCCATGGTTTAATAGTTTCTGGTGTATTGTAAGTGTCATAATCAGGCTTGGAGTAATCGTCGATTACGTAATCGTAATCTGTGTAATCGATTACAATTTTTTGTAATCGTAATCATAATCATAATTTGGAAATGAGACTCTCGTAATCGTGTAATCGTAATTTTAATCAAGTATTTCTTGCGCAATCGTAATTGTAATCTAACTTTAAATAATCGTAATTTGGCCTTGTAATCGTGTAATCTAGACTTGCTGAAAGTGAAAGCTTCTAAGTTGCGTTTCTACAATGTTATGGGAAAAAGATGAGGATTCTATCTGGGCTCCCGGGAAAAAGCACTCCAGGGAAGGAGCGTATTCTTTGTCTTGGGGGTCCCGGTTCAATGCAAGCTTCAGAAAGACAGCAAGCTGTTTCGTGCTCGTTAAGAGAGTCATAAATCGAGCCCTAACGTAAGTGCTTAGCAACCTCAGGCGCATATGACCAGACCGTCACTCCTGATTTTTAGGATGGGTCATCAATTTTCCCTTTCATCAGCTGTCAATGATAGCTACAAACGAAGCTGTTCTACCTCGGACGAGAACAGTAGTATCAAATTACTAACATATACTTTTCGGCTTAACAGGACTTTATACTCAGGGCCCTCTAAACCAGTGTTTCGCAACCTTTTTGAGCTCTTCGCCCCCTTCAAGACGCTGCTTGTCACCTATGCCCCCCTTTTCTTCCTCGAAAAAAACCATAAGTTGGCGCAAGGGAACATCGCGATATTATTAAAAATATAAATACGTAACTTCAATTTGAAGTAAAATTTACGCAATAAAGCAACTATAACCAATAAATTTTAAACTAAAAATATTAATTAATTAATAAAATACCTTTATTTTTTTTTCTTTCACAAAGCGAACTGATATAGCCATTTGAAGGGTAACATTAAACTAAGATCATTTACGTACTTTTCAAAAAACAGAAGTACATTTTTCAAGAAATTATTTTCTTTTCTACCTTGGAATCTGGGGGAATTAAAATCATTGAAACTAAAAGTTTGAAGGAAAATAAATTGAAAATCTGAAAATTTATAAAATTGACAATGAATAACAATACTTCCTAAGGTTCATCCGAGGTGCAAGGAGGAATCTCTTGAACTTTGATTTGTTTCTTTCTTAACTTGTGATCAACTGTTTGAACTTTGAGCAACCGTTTTCGTACATGTTTACAATTTTGGTTTTCGCTACCTTCTTATTACTACTGTTTTCTCTTCTAAATACCCATTGTCCCCCCCCCCCATATTTGAGGAGTCAAATCGCCCCTTCGGGGACGATTGCTCCAGGTTGGGAACCACTGCTCTAAACAGTTGCATAGTTTTTGATTTTTTCCCTTTTTCCTTCATTAGGGAAAGAGGAGAAAATTTTGCAAAAAAGGGAATTTGCAACTGTGCTTTAGTTATCATTTAATATATATATTTGCAATACAGTACTCTCATTTGCGATAAACAGCACTCTGGTGACTTTTTTTAAATATTTTCACACGTAATTTAAGGTGTAAAGTTTATGCTTTACACCTTAATGCTGATATTACTTTTAATCATTAACCCATTAATGCCTAGCGTCCCTTTTTAGGGACGGTCCAAAAAAGGGTCTGAATTTCCCCAAAATGAACATTTCAACCAAATAATAGTGTTCAATTAGTACCTTTGTATTGTTTCAATTCGTTATTAACAGATTGCAGCAAAATAACCATTGTAAAGTATGTTCTATAGCAGTTTTAATATGATCTTTATCAAAAATTACATCGTTCACAATCTCAAGAAAAAAAAAGCTAAGTTTTCAAAGTTATTCCCAGCTCCCCAGTTTATGTTAATTGCTGATTTTATTTCTTCTTATAAAATGTCTTTTTAAATATTATATCGTAGGCAGAAATTTTTTTTAGTAAAAACGGTATTCCTAAGGTTCATCCGAGGTGCAAGGAGGAATCTCTTGAACTTTGATTTGTTTCTTTCTTAACTTGTGATCAACTGTTTGAACTTTGAGCAACCGTTTTCGTACATGTTTACAATTTTGGTATTACTTGTACCCTCTGGGGTCTATCGTAACTTTTAAGGGACAATTTTTCTTTCCTTAATAAAAAAAATATTTTTACATAATATTTTAAAATTATTTTTCCTGTCCGTTAAACACTGCTTATGAGTAAGATTAAACGCCTATGATTTATTTTTAAGTATTACTTATCTTTTTATGCTTTGAATAATTTCAATTTTTTTCATATTTATGTTCATTATTTTAATTTCATGGTTTTAGTGGCAATAATTACACTTCAGTATACTTTTAAAAATGTGACATAAAATATTATTACAAAATGGTCATACACACACGCAAAATAAATAAATAAATCCTCAATTTAAAATTATACATTAGTTGCAATCATCTTATAATATTAGTGAATCAAAAATCATAATTCTTAGCTATGACACTGTTGTCGCGAATGAGCATTATACATGTTATATACATTATATATATTTAATACCCCCTGCGATGAGAAACACATTTTATGATTTGCACAACCCTTTGCAATCTTGCTCTCATTGAAACAAAAATTTTTTCCATGCATTAGGTATGAAAAATGTTAAATTTTATACGAATATTATATTTGAGAATTTTATTATTCTAATACTGATTACATTAAGACAATTAAAAAACTGCAAATTTATATTATTCCTGATAATTTTTTACCAGAATAAATAGATGGTAATATATAAAAATATAAAATATTACAAAATTTTATAAAAATATTACTCGTTGTGCAATATTGTATAATATTTAAAGGTTTAAATTTTATAGCTAAGGTTTAAAGTTTACATGTTTTGTTTTCCTTCCACTTAACTGATAAGGTATAAAATTAGCAAATCAAAACTTGACACCACCCCCTTTCAAAACTTCTGGATCCTCCTCTGTATATGTATATTTCTCACAAATCTGTAATCGTGTAATCGAAATCAGCAGATAATAATCGTAATCGATTACATTTTTTACGTAATCTAATCGTTGCTGTAATCGTAATAGCGATTTGGCAGAGGGTTGTAATCGTAATCGTAATTGTAATCTTCAATTTTTCACGCTTGCAATCATAATCGTAATCGATTACGTTTTCCCGTAATTGACTCCAAGCCTGGTCATAATCCAACATCTGTAAGTAAATGAGTGCCTGTCTCATTCGGATCCCAAATGTTGGTGTGACCGAAGGACGACGCAAAAATAAATCAGTATTCGAAGGGTAGAAAATGTGTAAATGCAACGGATGGTTTGTATTTGGTTTGATTTTGAAATAATAATTTAATGAAAGTTTTTGTCTTCTTTTGATAAGTGAAGGTTCGTGTGCTATTATGTGCAGGCTATTAACAGGTGAGGTTCTAAAGGCTCCTGTGCAAATGCGTAAGGCCTGATTATGAAACCCCCCCGTTGTCCGTTTACCTTGTCGTGGTGGGGGGGCTTGCGGTGTGGTGAGTTCGGGGCGAGCTCTTGGGCGGAGTCGTGACCCCCAGTTGCTCAAACAGAATATCGGCGGGAAGAGATTTGTTTCTCCTTCCTTCCCTCACCACACTTACCAAATTTCGGAACAAAAACCCAAGCCAAGGTGTGTCAACCGTGCCGATGGCTGCGTGGTACCGGGGCCAAGCGGTATCTCTAATGGGAGGCTTCAGGGCTAGCTGGCGAACCCTGTCGTATGCAGCCTTACCCCTGTGTAGGGGGGCTACGCAGGGGCTCGACCCCACTTTTCCCCCCAGTTCTCCGGTCCGTTCATGGATACACAAAACAAAAATTCTTCTCCCCCTAGTGGGGAGCGTCAGATGAATACGTCTAGTGCTGCTAAATTTTTTATTATTAAACGTAGTGATCCGAATTATAATTTCATCAAAGTTTCTCCTTTTCTAATAAATAAAGCATTGATAAATTTAATAGGCGAGTTCCAGTCAGTTAAAAAACTAAAAAATGGTGAACTCTTAGTAGAAATTAAAGATACAAAGCAAATAAAATCTATACTATCCATAAAACAAATTGGCTCTTTTCTTGTTACAGTCACACCGCATTCATCCTTAAATTTTTCTAGAGGAGTTATTTCGGAACCTGACCTCCTGTATACATCTGAGCAGGAAATCCTGGAGGAACTGAAAGATCAATACGTTACTGGTGTTAAGAGGATTACTATCAAACTTGATGGCGAGATGGCGCCAACTAAACACGTTATATTGACTTTCAGTAAGCCTGACCTTCCTCCACGCGTCAAGGCAGGTTATCTCTCTTGTCCGATCAGACCATATATCCCCAATCCATTACGATGCTTTAAATGTCAGCGATTTGGCCATTCAAAAATTTCTTGCCGTGGAACCAGCACTTGTGCCAGATGTGCGGAACCCGGCCATGATAGTAACGAATGTCAAAAAAATTTCAAATGTGTTAATTGCAATGCAAATCATCCCTCATACTCTAGAAAATGCCCCAAGTGGATCTCAGAAAAAGAAATACAACTCATTAAAACTACTCAAAAGATATCATACCCCGATGCTCGAAAAATAGTTGAATCCCGGACACCCACTGTGGGACTTTCATATGCTGCTTCAGTTAAAAAAGTGTTAAAATCTGCCAGCACACAAACAGTGCCAAAATGAAATTGCAACCAAACCTAAAACAGTCAACACAACCAAGTCACCAAGCAAACAAAATAATAGCTCTAATACCCCTTCAAAGAAAATAGATGAAAGCACACAAGCACAAAACGTTGAAACTAAAACTGATAAAACTCAAACTGCAAACACTGCAAGTCAGAAAAAAGCGAAACAAACTGCAGCGAAAAAAAAACTTATTCAAATACGCGCTAAAATGGGGGCTCCCTCTAAACAAAGGCCCCCTCAATTTTTTCAATTTAAAAAAGAGGACTTCTTGTATTCTGGCAAGAAAAATATACTGACGAAATCTCTTCAAGAGGAGCTTGTCCCCTCTCATGGGGAGATTGATGATGTTGAATTCGAAGAACTTCCGCCATCCGAAGATGATGGACGGACGTCCCCACTAAATGAGCTGCTTCTCTTTCTTTTGGCCTTTTTTCTCTTCTTTTTCCATCATGGCCCTTAGCATTCTTTCTTGGAATTGTCAAAGTTACTCACGTAATGTCACGGACGTCAAAGATCTTGTCGAAACTCACCAACCGGCCATATTCTGTCTGCAAGAAACATTCCTGTCACCTGTTGATAGACCGAGTTTGAAAGGTTTCGATATATACCGCAAGGACTGCTTGTCAGGTGACCGTCGTTGTGGAGGAGTGGCATTGCTAATCTCTAACGATTATGCATCTAGCCAGCTCGATATCAACACGTCCCTCCAAGCAGTAGCTGCGCGTGTTCACCTTCACTCGCTGTTCACAGTTTGTTCTGTGTATATTCCACCTTCTTATGATTTGAGAAGTGTGGAATTGCAGACATTGATTGATCAACTCCCACCCCCATTTCTCATCTTGGGAGATTTCAATGGCCATAACCCTCTTTGGGGGAGCCCAGACTCCAATAGTAGGGGTCTACTAATAGAAGACAATTAATGACAACGATCTCTGCGTTCTTAACAACGGTAACAATACATATTTCCATCTTCCTACGCAGACTTACCATGCGATTGATCTGGCAATATGTTCACCTTCTCTTCTGCCACTTTGGGATTTCCAGGTTCTAGGTGACTTTTATACTAGTGAGCACTTTCCAATTAAGATCACCTTCACTGGACGCTGTAGCTTTCAGCAGCAGCAAGCCCGACTGCGTTTTGATAAAGCTGATTGGACAGCTTTTACCCAAATGGCAGACATAACACCGGAGATGGTAATTGATATTAACATTAATGAAGCGGTAAGCAGAGTAACTGAAACCATTCTAACAGCAGCGAACGCTGCAATTCCAAAAACCACAAAAGGTAGAGTTAAATACCCTAAGCCGTGGTGGAATACGGACTGTCAAGCAGCTCATAAAAACCAAAAAAAAGCATAGAGCATATTTCGTCGTTATCCGTCCACGCAAAATTTAATAGCGCTTAAACGAGCTCGTGCTGAAGCCCGAAAGGTACGACGAAAAAGCCAGCGAGACTCGTGGCAAACATATGTCAGCACAATCACGACGTCTACCCCATCTAAGACCGTTTGGGGGAAAATTAAAAAAATAACTGGTAACGATCAAACATCTTGTGCTCCCATTCTAGAGAAAAGCGGTCAAACAATATCTGACCTCAAAGAGGTGGCTGACTGCTTGGAGACACATTTGTCAGAAGTCTCCAGAGCAGGCAATTATAGTTCAAAGTTTTTAGCTCTTAAATCACTTAAGGAAGCAAAAATCCTTAATTTTAAATCAAACATTTTAGAATCATATAATACCAATTTTACGCTTAAGGAACTTCTTGTAGCTTTACAAAAATCCCGTAATACTTCACCTGGTCCTGATGAAATACATAATAGCATGCTGAAAAATTTGAGTAAAACTTCTTTAGAAAATATACTATATCTTTTTAATAGAATTTGGACTGAAAACTGTTTCCCAACATTATGGACTCAAGCAACAATAATACCCTTACTGAAACCGAACAAACCGCCTAATCAACCAGAAAGTTATAGACCTATAGCTCTCACTAGTTGCCTCTGTAAGTTGATGGAGCGAATGGTGAACGCCAGACTAATTTTCATTCTAGAGACCAATCACTTACTATCGTCCTATCAAAGTGGTTTCAGGCGTGGCAGAAGCACAATTGACAACTTACTTCTTCTCGAAACATCAATTAGAGAAGCATTTCTGAAACGAAAACATCTTGTGAGCGTATTCTTCGACATTGAAAAGGCATATGACCGTACCTGGAGATATGGGATCCTCAAAACTCTGCACGAGTATGGGTTGCGAGGTAACCTACCAATCTTTATCTCCAATTTTCTGAAACATCGATCATTTCGTGTACGGGTCAAATCTGTTCTGTCGGATACCTTCCTCCAAGAAGAAGGTGTACCCCAAGGAAGCGTGTTGAGCGTTACTCTTTTCATTATAGCAATCAACAGCTTACACGAACAATTGCCTCCCGCTGTCAAAGGTACTATGTTCGTAGATGATTTCCAAATATCTTTTTCATCATCGAACATGAGTATCATTGAGAGACAGCTTCAACTAGCTATCAATAAAGTCTCTCAATGGGCGGAGGAGAATGGTTTTTCCTTTTCCCCACAAAAAACTTTCTGCATTCACTTCTGCCGTAAAAGAGGTCTCCATCCTGATCCGAACCTTCTTATTAACAACCAACCAATATCTGTAAAAACTGAAGGGAAATATCTTGGAATCATACTCGACAATAAACTTAAATTTTTGTCACACCTACGAGAGTTAAGAAAAAAATGCTCATTGAAACTGAATATTCTCAAAGTCTTAGCAAACACTTCTTGGGGTGCCGATACAGAGTCCATGCTAAGAATCTACAGGACTCTGATACGCTCAAAAATTGACTACGGTTGTCAAATCTATGGCTCTGCAGCTAAAAGTTATTTAAAGATCCTCGCTCCAATACATAATCTCGCACTGCGCATCTGCACAGGGGCATTCCGAACCTCGCCTATTCAAAGCTTACATATTCTAGCACATGAACCTTCTCTGCACTACAGACGTCTAAAGCTATCTCTGGGTTTTTATTTTAAAATTAAATCAAATCAAAACCACCCTTTGCATTTACATATCTTTCATCCATCATATACTGACTTATTTCTTTGCCGTCCTTCGGCCATCCCAACATTTGGGATTCGAATGAGACAGGCGATCAACACCCTACAGCTTCCTGATTTTGATTTACCCAATTCAGCAGAACTTTTTGAACCTTGGAACGAAAGTACCATTACTATTCTTTATGATTTCTGTAACTTTCAAAAAGATACCACAGCAGATTCGGTATACCAACAGATCTACTATGAGGTAAAACAAAAATATTCTTCATATAACGAAATATTTACCGACGGATCTAAGACAAATGATCACGTTGGCTTCGCAGCAGTAATTGATGGTTATACTATCTCACATCAACTACATAATTCTTGCTCAGTCTTCACTTCTGAAAGCAAAGCTATAGCCACCTCTCTCCAAACAATAGCCCAATCAAATAAAAAAAAGTGGATTATTTACACAGACTCGAAAAGTTCGTTGGAAGCCCTTTCAAACTGTAACAACAGTAGCCACCCTTTTGTGATTCAATCTTTTCAATCATACAATAGGCTAAAACAAAATAATTTTGAAATTTTCTTCTGTTGGATACCTAGTCATGTAGGCATTGCTGGCAATGAGGCAGCCGATACAGCTGCTAAGTCCGCAAGTGCCCACTGCGAAGATCTTGTCCCTTATGAAGATATAAGAAATTCCATTACGGGCAGTATATACAACTCTTGGCAACGTGACTGGGATGGAGAAACGCATAACAAATTGCACTCCATCCAGCCACTGATCAAAGGTTTTAAATCCTTAAGGACTAAAAGAAGGGACCAAGTAATAATATCCCGTCTTCGCATAGGTCACACGAGACTTACACACAAATATCTTCTTTGCCGCGAACCTACACCGATATGTATTAATTGTAATGTGACTCAGACAGTGTTGCATATTTTATGCAACTGCCCAAATTTTAAAAGCATACGTTTTAAACATTTTAATAATTTTTATCCATCTTTGACGGAATTACTTGGGGATACACCCCATCATAATTTATTTCCCTTTTTACGTGAGATTGGTTTTATTTCTCTAATTTAGTGTTTTTTATCCCTGTCATCTTGTTGGTTTCGTCCTTGTACCATTATATGTTTCTTGTTTATATATGTGTTTTAAAAATGTTTAAAAAAATTTTAAAAACAGTTCCATAGGATGTCATTGTTTATTATACATTTCTGACTTTTGTCAAAATCACTTGACAGTTCTTGCTCTTATCTTATCATTTGAAATTTTAAATTTTATGTGTCTTGGTCTTAAATGCTATTAAAATTTTAGAAGTTTTCTATCCATTGTATTTTAGATGACTTTAGCTCTAAAATCTCTTCATTTTTAAATTAAACCATCGTTTGGCGCAGTATAGCCTACTAAGGCTCTTGCGCCAGTAAAATCAATACAACCAACCAACCAACCTGATTATGAACTGGATCCAGCGCTTTAAGATAGCTTTTGGCGGCGGAGCCATAAATTTGACATCCGTAATCAAGCTTGGAGCGTATTAGAGCCCTGTAAATTCTTAACATGGACTCTGTATCGGCACCCCAAGAAGTGTTAGCTAAGACCTTAAGAACGTTTAATTTTAATGTGCATTTCTTTTTTAGCTCCTGTATATGTGGCAAAAATTTGAGTCTATTGTCAAAAGTCAGACCAAGGAACTTTCCTTGATCTTTAACAGATACCGGTTGGTTATTAATGAAAAGGCTCGGTTCTGGATGGAGACCTCTTTTACGGCAAAAATGAATGCAGAATGTTTTTTGAGCCGAGAAAAAAAAAAAACATTTTCCTCTGCCCATTGCGTGATTTTATTAATGGATATTTGAAGCTGTCTTTCAATGATACTCATGTTCGGTGAAGAGAAGGAGATTTGAAAATCATCAACAAACATGGTACCTTTGACAGCGGGAGGCAGTTGCTCGACTAAGCCATTGATTGCTATTAGGAAGAGAGTTACGCTCAGCACACTTCCTGGGGTACCCCTTCTTCTTGAATGAAGGTATTCGACAGAATAGACTTGACACGTACACGAAAAGATCGATGTTTCAGAAAGTTGGAGAGGAAGATGGGGAGGTTACCTCGTAACCCATACTCGTGTAGGGTTTTGAGTATCCCATATCTCCAAGTACGGTCATATGCTTTTTCAATGTCAAAGAATACGCTCACGAGATGCTTACGTTTAAGGAAGGCTTCTCTAATTGATGCTTCAAGAAGCATTAAGTTGTCAATTGTGCTTCTGCCGCGCCGGAATCCACTTTGAAAAGAAGATAGCAGATGATTGGACTCTAGAATGAAAATCAGTCTAGCGTTAACCATCTGTTCAATCAATTTACATAGGCAACTTGTAAGAGCTATACGCCTATAGCTTGCGGGTTGATTGGGTGGTTTATTCGGTTTCAATAGAGGTTTGATTGTTGCTTGAGTCCAAGTTGTTGGAAAACGTTGCTCAGTCCAAATTCTATTAAACAGATGTAGTATATTTTCTAGGGAGGTTTTACTGAAATTTGTCAGCATGCTATTATGTATTTCGTCCGGTCCGGTTGAAGTATTGCGAGTTTTTTTCAAAGCTGCAACAAGTTCTTTAAAAGTAAAATTAGGATTGTGTGAGTATAAAAAGTTTGAGTTAAAATTAAGGATTTTACGTTCCTTAAGGGATTTTAAAGTTAAAAATTTTGAGCTATAACTGCCTGCCTTGGAGACTTCCGCCAAATGAGTCCCCAAGCAGTCAGCTACTTCCTTGAGGTCTGATAATGTTTGCCTATTTTTCTCTAGAATCGGAGCACATGATAGTGTATAGTTTCCAGCAATTTTATTTATTGTTCCCCATGCGGTTTTAGATGGGGTAGACGTCGTGATAGTGCTGACGTAGGCTTGCCACGAGTCACGCTGGCTTTTCCGTCTTATCCTCCGAGCTTCAGCACGAGCTCGTTTGAGTGCCACAAGATTTTGTGTGGTCGGATATCGACGAAATGTGCTCCATGCTTTTTTCTGTTTTTTATAGGCTGCCTGGCAATCAGAGTTCCACCAAGGCTTCGGAAATTTAATCCTTCTCTTGGTGGTTCTTGGTATAGCAGCTTTCGCTGCATTCAAGATAATGTCGGTTACTCGGCTTACTGCTACATCGATGTCAGAATCATTCACTACTTCCAAAGTTATTTCTGCCAACTAGGTAAATGCTGCCCAGTCAGCTCGATCAAGGCGATAGCGGACTTGCTGCTGCTCACTGTAGCTGCAGTGTCCAGTAAATGTTAACTTGATCGGGAAGTGGCCACTGGTGTAGAGTCCACTTTCAACATGGAAATCCCACAGTGGCAGAAGAGAAGGTGAGCATACTGCAAGATCGATGGCATGGTATGTCTGTGTCGGAAGATGGAAATAAGTATTTTCACCATTGTTCAGTAAGCATAGATCATTGTCACTAATAGATTCTTCTATTATCAATCCTCTACTGTTGGTGTCTGGACTCCCCCAGAGAGGATTGTGGCGATTGAAATCCCCCAAGATGATAAATGGGGGTGGAAGTTGATCTATCAATGTCTGCAATTCCACGCTTCTCAAATCGTAAGAAGGTGGAATATACACAGAGCAAACTGTGATGAGCGAGTGAAGGTGAACACGCGCAGCTACTGCCTGAAGGGACGTGTTGATGTTGAGCTGGCTAGATGCGTAATGAGTGGAGATTAGTATCGCCATTCCTCCACAACGACGGTCACCTGACAAGCAGTCCTTGCGGTGTATATAAAAACCTTTCAACCTCGGTCTATCAACAGGCGACAAGAATGTTTCTTGCAGACAAAAAATGGCCGGTTGGTGTGTTTCGACAAGATCTTTGACGTCCGTGACATTATGCGAGTAACTCTGACAATTCCAAGATAGAATGTTCAGGGCCATGGAGAGAAAAAGGAGAAAACACGGCCAAAAGAAAGGACGCCTCATTTGGCTTGAACGTCCGTCCATCCTTCATCTTCGGATGACGGAATTTCTTTAAATTCGACGTCCTCTACTTCGTCATGAATGGAGTGATGAAGTGATTTGGTGAGTTTTACTTGCTTGTTAGGAAGCAAGAAGTCCTCTTTTATAAAACCAAAATATTTAGGAGGCCGTTGTTTAGAGGTAGCTCCAATTTTAGCACGCGCTTGTATAATTTTCTTTTTTTCAGTGCATTTTTTCGAATTTTGTGTCCTTGGTACAATTTAAAAAAGTGATTCAGCAGGATTTACATTTACCATTTGCGTTTCTTTATTTTCATTTAGTTTTTTCGGAGAAGTTTTTGCACTATTGGATTGCTTTTGTGTAGTTTTGGGTTTGTTAGTTTGAACAGAATTAATTAGGGTTTGTGCCTCTGTTTGTGTGCTGGAATTTTTAAATACCTTTTTAATTGCTGCAGCATGAGATAATCCAGTTGTAGGGGTACGGGCTTCAACAATTTTTCGTGCCTCAGGATAAGATACGTTTTGGGTCGTTTTTATGACTTGAATTTCTTTCTCCATTTAGGATCCATTTAGAGCATTTTCTTGAGTAAGAGGGATGGTCTCCCTTGCAGTTGACACATTTAAATTCCTTCGTACATTCATTGCTATCGTTGCCGGGCTCAGAACATCTGGCACAAGCAGTTGTTCCACGGCATGATAGCTTGGAATGACCGAAACGCTGGCATTTATAGCAACGAAGAGGATTTGGAATGTATGGTCGAACTGGGCAAGAGATGTAGCCAGCCTTGACACGTGAAGGGAGGTTAGGAGTATTAAACGTCAAGATGATATGTTTAGTCGGTAATATTTCTCCATTACGTCTGATGGTAATTCTTCTCACTCCATTTACGTGCTGGTTTTTCATCTCCTCTAGGATCTCCGTCTCCTGAGTATAGAGAAGATCGGGCTCCGAAATGATTCCCCGAAAAAGTTTAAAGTGGCATGTTCAGAAATGGTGATTAAATACGAACCTATTTGTTTCATGGCCATTAAAGATTTGATTTGATTTTGATTTTTAATTTCAAGAAGAAGCTCGCCACTGCGTAATTTTTTTACGGATTCAAATTTACCTATCTGATGCACAAGCGCTTTATTGATGATAAAAGGAGACACTGTAGAAAGATTTAAAGTTGGATCATTACGTTTAATTAAAAAGAACTTTGGATTATTTAACGAGACATTCTGACCCTCCCTTCGAGGGGGAGGAGGGTTTTTATTTTCAGTATCCATTAGCGGACCGGAGAACTGGGGGGAAAAGTGGGGTCGAGCCCCTGCGTAGCCCCCCTACACAGGGGTAAGGCTGCATACGACAGGGTTCGCCAGCTAGCCTTGAAGCCTCCCGTATGAGATACCGCTTAGTCCCGGTACCACGCAGCCATCGGCACGGTTGACACACCGTGGCTTGGGATTGTTCCGAAATTTGGTAAGTGTGATGAGGGAAGGAGGGAGAAAAAATCCCTACCCGCCGAACTTTGAGCAACTGGGGGTAACTACTCCGCCAAGAGCTCGCCCCGAACACACCACACCGCAAGCCCCCCCCCCCCCACCATGACAAGGTAAACGGACAACAGGGGGGCTAGCAGTTTAAAAAATTTAGTGCAAATACTGGCACATAAAGTCTAGCTTTTATTCATATTTTATTTTTAATATACCATTTTTGCATTTACAGATACGATTTAAAATTTCAAACTTTTCTGACATTAAAATACTTTTAATACTAGATCTTCAGCAAAACTACTTCTCCAGCCGTAAAATAAAGAAATTTTCACTAAAACTATTAAAAAATAAAAAAAATCAACAAAAACTCGTCTCGGACAACCCTTTGAATGTTAAAAGGGAAAACTAGAGTTTCATACGAAATTCTTAGGATTTCTCAAGGAAGTTTAAAGCTCCATAAATATATAATATCACTATTAATCTAAAAAGTAACCCATTTCAGTTTTAGTTTCGCTCGCTAATTTTATGCATACTAAGTGTTTTTTTTTTGCAATTACGGACGAAACAGCAGATTAATTTTCATATTTTACTGATTAGTTCATAAAACTAAAATATGCGAGTTAAAAGGAAAAAAAAAAAGTAAAAATATAGCCATGAATGAGTATAAATACTAAATTGAGTTCACTTACCTCACACAATTTTGTGTTTGGTGTAGGAATCCATTGATCTCTTGAGATCCTATCCAGCCATAGTTTTCCAAGGCATTTCACAAAGTCAAAAAATGTAGATAAACGATTTGTATTGCGAGCGCGAAAAGAAAGCTAGTGCTCTGGCACAATAAAGCCATAAACGACCGACCCAAAATGGCGCCCAAGACCCACGTGACTGCCACCCTCCAATTACAGTCGAACGCGGCATGCAGTGCATGGCTCAAACAGTGGCGCTACTTGAGAGACGGATTCAGGGCTTTAATAAGAGCTACTGTTGAATATAGCTACTATTATGATAGAAAAAAGGTTAATGTATTTAACTTAAATTTCTCAAAAATCCTTCAAACACTTTTTCCTCATAGGTAAATGTCTTCATATTAACCCTAGAATACTAACGTGTTTTTTTTTAACGCTAATACTAAATAGAAAGATGAGTAAAAATTACTCATGATTAGTATTCTAGGGTTAAGCAAAATCTGAGAACATTTTATGCATAGTAATACAAGAATCATAAGTGGTAAATAAAACACTTATTTCAGCAGAGTAACACTAGATGCTAAATGGGATCAAAGCAATCAATTCATCAAAACAAATGGCACAGGGAATAAATACACTTATTCATTTTTTACTGCAGGAATTCTTTTTCTTCTTTTGTTCAAAGAACCGTTGTTTTACAATTGCTTTGTTTGAAGGTGCTTTAGCTACTTCATCATCAACAAGGAAAGAGTTTTGTTCCGTAGAGGCCATCACAATGGAAAGATAAGCATTTATAGAATCAATTTGGTTTTCCACATGATGCAATACATCAGTAGAGTCATATGTTGAAATTCTGTTTTGGAGCTCTTGTAATTTATTCACTATCTGGGCTCTTTTAACTTCGACACTTACTGCAGGAGTTTTAACCAAACTTAATTAGGACTTCCTTTTCACGATCCTGTCTCACTTTCGTCAAGTTAACGTCAATGACTAGACCATCTTCTAAATCGTCAACTTCTGTTTCTACTGCTTGTCATAGTGGCTCGCATTTGGTGCAAACAGAATGGATATGCTTGCAAATTATGTATCTCACACTATAATCCACACAACTGCAGGATGCTAAATGGATGCAAATGTTGCATTCGTCACAACGGATTTCACAACAACTTTGATTTGAGAAGGTAACATCATATGTTTCAATTGTTGAACCTTCCGTCTTTGCGATGGTGAAATGATCAGCAACTTTATATGCTGCATATTCTTCATTCATTTCCTTGCTGGTTTGCTGCCGTTTGCGTATCAAAGCAACCTTGGAAGTTAATTTCCCTCTTTCAATGGAGATGATGCGTGATAGAAGTTTTTTTTGCCACTGCTTTCATTATTATCGATATGGTTTTATCAAGTCTTTTAGGTACTGTGCCTCCAGCCTCTTCATACTTGAGTTGGCGATGCCAACGCTCCATTTTCTTGTTGGTGTTGATGCCTAGGTTGATTCGGTGACAGTGTGCCCATTTCTCGGACCTATTTTCGTAATGGCTGCGAAAATAGGCTATGAAGTCTTTTTCATTTTCGCTGTAAGTATCTACAAAAGTTTTCATGGCCACCTCAAATGTTCGTGGATCAAGTTCTGTTAGGATGTCCTTTAGTTGATTTTTCATGGCTCCTCTCCGGTCGGCATCTTTCACTTTAGAATCCAGATTGCTGTTCCAGTTTTCATGGGTTTGCCAGGTGCAGAGCAAGTAGTGAGGCTCCATTTCAAAAACTGATGACCATGCATTCAGATATGAAGTTGTGTCATCAGTCATTAAAGTTTTAGTTTTAAAATTCGACAAACGCTTCTTGATTTGGTCGAAAAATGGAACAAAAGTCTCCGCTGCAGTCCGACTTGAAAACAGAAGAGCAACAGGTAGCCCTTTATTATTACTATCGTGTACCATTAGGGTGGTAATCTGTATTCCGTACTGGTCTGTACCATGAGTGGAATCCGTCATCACACATGAATCACCGTACAGTTCAAGTAATCCCACTTGAGCACTCGCCATTATTCCAAGCAGGAATTAATTTTCATCAATGCTGGGATAGTCTGGCAAAACTTGTCCAATCGGTTTATAGATCAGAATGGGATTGTCATCTTTGTTTCTCATTTTCTGTACCAAAATATCAACTGATGTCGCGTCATCCGGATGCAAAACAACAGTACTACTTAATTTAAAGTCCCTGGCAATGTTATGCAGATCCATTCTTGTTGTGAGTCCAAACCGTTTAGTTGGGGAGTGCTTTCCCCTTGTTTTATCCAAAATTTGTGCCATGGGAATACCTCCACTCATTGATGAAGCAAGAGAAGTTCTTTGTTCCTTCGTAAGGCGTAACTTGCCAACTTCCTGGTCGTGACCGACATGAATGGATTGATATTTCACCTTTATTTCAGTCACGTCTTCAACACTTTGTTGTGAAACAATCATCACTGCTGGACAGGTGAATCCACATTTCACTGATCCAGAACACTTGGCATGCCTTTCTCTGTCAGTTTTGGGATTTTCAAAACCACTTCTGTGGCAAATATAATAGGAGAATTTCATGCCATCATTTTTTATATCATGAGGCTCAAAATTGGTAAAATATATGCTAAAAATGGAAATTTTCAAAAAAAAATTTGAAAAAAAAAGTAATTGTTTTCTATCGAATCTGATTTAAATTGTTAGTAGATAACATAATTTGAACCGAAAACTATACATATAACTTTTAGAAGATACATTCTGTTTGTGCATAAGGCTCAAAATATGAAAAAAAAAAGTCAAAAACTGAACCAGAACGCACTACGTCGGCACTGTGCCGGTATATTTTTATTCTACAGCCGACTTGTCTAGACATTACACATATTCTAGGAGACAGTTTGAAGTCCCTGCAGTCTGCACTCTCTTTGGTTGTCACTTAGTTAGCTAGACCCGCCGAACAAACAGTATCTTTAATCAGCAACTGAAAGTGGATCAAAAAGTACAGCGTGTTTAGCTTTGGGTGAGTTTTTTTTGTAACTTTATAGCATATTTTTATGCTCAAGTTTTGTTATACTGTTCTCCGTTCTCCGACTAATAAATAATGGAACCCCGGAAAACTTCTAAACGTTTAATTGTTTGTCCGTTTTTTGGTGCACCGAAAGGGTTAAGTCAAAGTGTTTTACCCACATGTGCAGCTGTGTTAACTTGTTTTGAAGAAAAATCGCAATCTGTAAAAGGCGAACCTTTTTCAAGGATTTCAGATTGCATATCTGCTTAAATAGAAGAAATTTACTGCAAAGCTTCTATACCAATGTACAGTGGTAATACCAATGTGCGTTCTATACCAATGTACAGATGTATAGTGTACATCTACAAGAGATTGGCTTTTTAGCACAAGAACACGTAAAATTCATTGCACACTTGAAAGAAGCAACGCCAAAAAGTTTAGACTTCGCTTAATTAACAAAATGATTGAGTTTTGTTTTGAAGTTCAATTTATCTTTATCACGACTAAATGACTTCCTCAAAGTGTAGTATTATGGTAATCCTTTATCAATTTTACAATACGTACATGACTGACCGTTGGTATAGAAGCTGTGCAGTAAATTTCTTCTATGAGCTATGCAATCTGAAATCCTTGAAAAAGGTTCGCCTTTTACAGATTGCTATTTTTCTTCAAAGCAAGCTAACAACTAGGGCTGCGACATCGATGTCGATGTTTTGAAAACATCGATGTTTTTGTAAGAACATCGATGTTTTTACCATCGATGTTTGATGGTCGATGTTTTTTCCAACATCGATGTTCTGGGTTCGATGTTGTTTTCGATGTCGATGTTTTATATTCCAGTAAAGAAAGCCAAAGAAATATATACTATGAGCATTAATCATTAAAAAGTTTTCATCTTTAATCAGAAGTTGCAATATTAACCTCATTGGGGAAAATATTCTATGATTATTATCGATGTTTTGCTCTCGATGTTTCTGAAACATCTCTAATTTGCGATAAAAAACATTTATCTTTCTTTAACTACTAGTTGCAATGTCTACCAAATTATTTTTTTTTTAATAATTAACGATGATATAATGTCAATGATTTTTAAACATCGTTGCTTTGCATTTGACTTTTTTTTTTCGACGATGTTTTACAATTCAGCAAAAAAAAAAAAAAAGTTTTTTAAAAATATGTGATAAAAAAAGTAATAAAATAAAATAAAAAATACGCAATTAATCAACAGTTGCAGTATATATCTCAATGAAAAAAGTTTTCTTAATTGACATCGATATCTTACGCTTGATATTTTTCCAGGAAACAAAATCTAATTGAGATGTATCTAATTGAGAGACATATAGAGGCGCTTGTAATGGAGAGTAACTGACTAAATAAACATTCAAATGTGTAAGCAATTTTTAGAAAAAAAGATCGATGTTTTGAAACATCGATGTCTGAAAACATCGATGTTTTTTGGTCGATGTATCAATACCATCGATGTCCTTATTTTCTGACATCGATGTCTTAAAACATCGATGTTTTGCCTTCGATGTCGCACCCCTACTAACAACACATCTGCACATGTGGTTAAAACACTTTTACTTAACCCTTTCGGTACACCAAAAAACGGACAAATAATTAAACGTTTAGAAGTTTTCCGGGGTTCCATTATTTATTATTCGGAGAACGGAGAACAGTATAACAAAACTTGAGCATAAAAATATGCTATAAAGTTACAAAAAAAAACTCACCCAAAGCTAAACACGTTGCACTTTTTGATTCACTTTCAGTTGCTAATTAAAGATGCTGTTTGTTTGGCGGGTCTAGCTGACTAAGTGACAACCAAAGGGAGTGCAGACTGCAGGGACTTTGAACTGTCTCCTAGAATATGTGTAATGTCTAGAAAAGTCGGCTGTAGAACAAAAATATACCGGCACAGCGCCGACATAGTGCGTTCTGGTTCAGTTTTTGACTTTTTTTCTTCCAACTTTGAGCCTCATGCGCGAACCGAAGGAGTCAACTTAGATTTTTTATTTATTTTTCCCAAATTTTGGATACCAAACCACAACTTTTGAGAGGTAATGCGATTTCGAAATAAAAAAAATCGATATTTTCGAAATTTGTCATTGTAGGCGATTTTAGCCCAATTTAAGGCTGATGTGCAAACTAAAGATCGTATGTAAAAGCTATAAAATATTTTTTTAGATTAAAAATGCACAAAATATTTACAGCTTATAGCAGTTGCATTATAAAAAGTTAGTTTTTTTTTTCTTTTTTCTTTTTGAAAATTTCCATTTTTAACATATTTTTTCCAACTTTGAGCCTCATGCGCAAACCGAAGACGTCAACTTAGAATTTTTTTCTTATTTTTCCCAAGTTGTGGATACTAAACCACAACTTTTGAGAGGTAATGCGATTTCGAAATAAAAAAATCGATTTTTTTCGACTCACCCTAATACACACCCTGATGTTAATAAAGCAAGCCTAAAATTGAAAATCGTTAAATAAGGAGGGAAATATGTGTAGGGGTAAAAAATACGGTGGGGGTGCAGCCATTTTTGGCCAGACCAAAATTTCTGTACACACTTCTGCAGCTCCAGAAAAGAATTTGGAATAAAGGGCTTGTCCATCCCCCCCCCCCCCTTCGGTGGAAAAAAATTGAAATGACAGGCCTGGTTGTAACTAGTGGCGTAAAGAATGAAGGAGTTTTTGCAGACTGGAAAATTTTTTTTATAATAAATTCTTGCGAGGGCTAAATATACCAAAATATATTGATATATATACCTCCCCCCCCCCCTAAATTATAGGCTTGGGAAAAAAGTACAAATTAAATACATAATGTAGGTAAAATGATAATTACGTTCAGAAAATGTGCTTCACATGTTGTTTCGAAACTTGGGGGGGGGGGGGAAGACCCACATGATTGTCCAAATGACAGGCTTGATTACATGTAGCCCTTTTTCAATGAAAAAAACATCCGGAGTCGGATGACTTTTCATTCATGAACTCTCCTCTTTTACATTGAGAAAAGACTTCTTAATAGCTTCCAAACACGTATCAACAATTTGAATAGAGTCGTTTATGCTTCAAAATGTTATTATCCGTTGTATTTAATCATTTTAAGCATTGAGAACCCATTTCAAATCAAGAAATAATGAAGATATGGGTACTTTAGTGAATCCATTTTTTGTAACTTTAGCCGCCGCCCCCCCCCCCCCGTTGTCCGTTTACCTTGTCGTGGTGGTGGGGGGGCTTGCGGTGTGGTGTGTTCGGGGAGAGCTCTTGGCGGAGTAGTGACCCCCAGTTGCTCAAACCGAAGTTCGGTGGGTAGGGATTTTTTCTCCCTCCTTCCCTCATCACACTTACCAAATTTCGGAACAAGCCCAAGCCAAGGTGTGGCGACCGTGCCGATGGCTGCATGGTACCGGGGACAAGCGGTGCCGCGAACGGGAGACTTCAGGGCTAGCTAGCGAACCCTGTCGTATTGAGCCTTACCTCTGTGTAGAGGGGCTACACAGGGGCTAGACCCCACCTTTTCCCCTCAGTTCTCCGGTCCAAAGTGAACTTAATAAATAAAAAAAACCCTTCTCCCCCTTGTGGGGAGCGTCAGAATGAAACGTCGAATGCAGCGAAATTTTTTTTTGATAAAACGTAATGAATCTGATCTATCTAAAGTATCCCCTTTCGTCATTAACAAAGCACTAATTCATCACATAGGCGAATTTCAATCTGTAAAGAAATTACGCACTGGTGAACTTTTTAGTAGAAATCGAAAATCAAAAACAAATAAAATCAATACTCGCAATAAAACAACTAGGCTCATTTTTAGTAACTGTTACCCCACATTCCACCCTTAATTTTTCACGCGGTGTCATTTCTGAACCTGATCTTCTACATACATCTGAAGAAGAGATTTTGGAGGAAATGGAGGATCAGCACGTGACAGGAGTGAAGAGGATCACCATCAAGCGTAATGGCGAAATGGTGAAAACTAAACACGTCATTTTGACATTTAGTTCGTCTGTCCTCCCTGCACGTGTTAAAGCTGGCTACCTCTCTTGTCCAGTTCGACCCTACGTTCCAAATCCGCTGCGTTGTTTCAAATGCCAGCGGTTTGGACATTCAAAGATTTCGTGCCGTGGTACTGACACATGTGCCAGATGTGCAGAGCCCGGCCACGATAGCAATGAATGCACAAAGAACTACAAATGTGTGAATTGCAAGGGAGATCATCCTTCATACTCTAAAAAATGTTCAAAATGGCTGTTAGAGAAAGAAATTCAAGTTATTAAAACAACTCAAAAAATTTCCTATCCTGATGCCAGGAAAATAGTAGACTCTAGAACTCCAACTTCAGGACTTTCTTATGCTGCTGCAGTCAAGAAAGTCTTGAAATCCACAAGCACGCAAACAGAAGCTGGAACTCAAACCAATAATAACCACCCTAACACACATAAACAACAAAATAAACAATCCAATAGTACAAATTCTTCACCGAAAAAGCAAAATGAAAAGAAACAACAAAAAGTACAAAAAGAACCAATAAAACCTAATGTGTCTATAAATCAAAATGTTGAAAATTCTGAGAAACCTGTAGAAAAAATAAAAGTAATACAAGCGCGCGCTAAAGTCGGGATTTCCTCTAAGCAGAGGCCCCCAAATTACCATCATTTTAAAAAAGAGGACTTCTTGCTTCCGAGCAAGAAAGTCAAGCTAACTAAATCTCCTCCTCCTCTTCCATCTGATGAGGAAGTTGAGGATGTTGAGTTCGAGGAAACTCCTCCATCCGACGATGAAGGGTGGACGGAGCCTTCCTCTTGAGGTGCCCTTCTTTGTTTTGGCCGTTTTTCTGTCCCTTTCTTCATGGCCCTGAATATTCTTTCTTGGAATTGTCAGAGTTACTCTCATAATGTCACGGACGTCAAAGATCTTGTCGAGTATAACCAACCGGCCATTTTCTGTCTGCAAGAAACGTTCCTGTCACCTGGTGACAGACCGAGACTAAAAGGTTTTGATATATACCGTGAAGACTGTTTGACAGGTGACCGTCGTTGTGGAGGAGTGGCAATGCTGATCTCTAATGATCATGCAGCTAGCCAACTCAATCTCAACACGTCCCTTCAGGCAGTAGCCGTGCGTGTACACCTCCACTCGTTAGTCACAGTGTGTTCAGTCTATATTCCACCTTCTTATAACTTAAGAAGTGTGGAATTGCAGACATTGATTGATCAACTACGACCCCCATTCATCATCTTGGGGGACTTCAATGGCCACAATCCTCTCTGGGGGAGTCCAGATTCCAACAGTAGAGGATTGATCATAGAAACTATTATTAACGACAATGATCTATGTGTTCTGAACAACGGTGACAACACTTATTTCCATCTTCCAAACGCAGACTTACCACGCCATCGATCTTGCAATATGCTCACCTTCTGTACTGCCACGTTGGGATTTTCAGGTTGGAAATGGTCTCTATTCCAGTGGCCATTTTCCTCTGAAGCTAACCTTCACTGGAAGCTGCAGCTATCAGCAGCAACCGGTGCGATTTCGAGTTGACCGCGCTGATTGGGCAGCTTTCACTCAATTGGCAGATGTAACACCAGAACTCGTGAATGATATTGACATCGATATGGCGGTAAGCAGAGTAACAGACACTATCCTAGATGCTGCGAATGCAGCTATTCCTAAAACATCCAAGGGTAGGATTAAATTCCCTAAGCCTTGGTGGGATTCAGATTGTCAGGAATCACATAAGAACCAGAAGAAAGCATGGAACACTTTTCGTCGTTATCCGACCACAGAAAATCTTGTGGCACTAAAACGAGCTCGTGCTGAAGCTCGTAGGATACGACGAAAAAGCCAGAGAGACTCCTGGAAAGATTATGTCAGCACAATTACCACGTCTACCCCATCCAAGACCGTGTGGGCTAAAATCAAAAAAACCACTGGGAACTATAAAACATCTTGTGCTCCAATCTTTGTTAAAAATGGTCAAACCATCTCAAATAAAAAAGAAGTGGCCGACTGCTTGGGGACTCATTTGGCAGAAGTCTCCAGGGCAGATAGTTATTGTTCAAAATTTCTCGCTCTAAAATCTCTTAAGGAGCAAAAAACAATTAATTTTCACTCAAATTGCATTGAATCATATAACTCAAATTTTACCATTACAGAACTAAAATCTGCTTTGCAAAAAACAAAAAACACTTCTCCAGGTCCAGATGAAATACACAATAGCATGTTAAAAAATTTAAACGACTCCTCGTTAAAAAATATACTTCATCTTTTCAATAGAATTTGGACTGAACACAGTTTCCCAACATTGTGGAGTCGAGCAATAATAATCCCTTTACTCAAGCCCAATAAACCGTCTGATCAACCTGAGAGCTATAGACCTATAGCTCTCACTAGTTGCCTCTGTAAGCTAATGGAACGGATGGTTAACGCCAGATTGATGTACATTCTGGAGTCAAACCATCTGCTATCCTCAAATCAAAGTGGATTCAGGCGCGGCAGATGTACCATCGATAACCTACTGCTTCTTGAAACTTCTGTAAGAGAAGCATTTTTAAAAAGAAAACACCTAGTGAGCGTATTTTTCGACATGGAGAAGGCTTATGACCGTGCTTGGAGATATGGGATCCTCAAAACCCTACACGAGTATGGGTTGCGAGGTAACTTACCCACATTTATCTCTAATTTTCTCCAACATAGATCATTTCGTGTACGTGTCAAGTCTGTCCTGTCGGATACCTTTACCCAAGAAGAAGGTGTACCCCAGGGAAGTGTGCTAAGTGTTACACTTTTCTTAATAGCCATCAATAGCCTAATTGAACAATTACCTCCTTCTGTTAAAAGTACCATGTTCGTAGATGATTTCCAAATTTCTTTTTTTTCATCGAACATGAGTATCGTTGAAAGACAGCTACAGATCTCAATTAATAAAGTCACACATTGGGCGGAAAAGAATGGGTTTTCCTTTTCTGCCCAAAAAACTTTCTGCATACATTTCTGCCGTAGAAAGGGTTTTCATTCGGACCCAAATCTACGGATTAATAATTAACCAATCCTTGTTAAAGACCAGGGTAAATTCCTAGGTCTAACTCTTGACAATAGACTTAAATTTAGACCTCATATACAAGAGTTAAAAAAGAAATGCAACTTAAAATTAAATATCCTTAGAGTCTTGGCAAATACTTCCTGGGGTGCCGATACAGAGTCCCTGTTAAGAATCTACAGGGCTCTAGTGCGGTCAAAAATGGACTACGGGTGCCAAATTTATGGCTCCGCAGCCAAAAGTGCTCTCAAAGTCCTGGATTCAATTCATAATCAGGCCTTGCGCATCTCTACAGGTGCTTTCCGAACTTCACCTATCAATAGCTTACTTATTTTGTCTCACGAACCATCATTACACAATAGACGACTTAAACTTTCACTCAATTTTTACTATAAGATTAAACCTAATTTTAATCATCCATTGCATTTACATATTTTTCTTCCCTCAAACACAGATTTGTTCCTGCGCCGTCCATCGGTCACCCCAACATTTGGGATTCGCATGCGACAGGCGCTTGCTGAGCTTCAAATACTAGATTTTAATGTATATAGTACAATAGAACTTATCGAACCGTGGAGTGAAGTTAATATTTCTTTACTCCATGATTTTGATACATTTCAAAAGAACACTACTACAGATACAGTTTATCAGCAAATATATCATGAAACTAAAGACAAATACCCTCTACATAAGGAAATTTTTACCGATGGGTCAAAATCAACGGATCATGTCGGTTTCTCTGCAATAGTTGATGGTCTATGTATTTCACAAAAATTAAATAAATCTTGCTCCGTTTTCACTGCAGAAATAAAAGCCATAACTAAATCTCTACAAACAATAGCCCAATCATACCACAAGAAATGGGTGATATACACGGACTCAATGAGTTCAGTGGAAGCTATCACTCACTGCAACAACAATAGCCACCCTTTGGTAATCCAATCGTATTTATTATACAATAGACTAAAAGAAAACAATTTTGAAGTTCTCTTTTGCTGGATCCCTGGACATGTCGGCATTGCAGGCAATGAGGCAGCTGATTCAGCAGCCAAGGCTGCAAGTGCCCATGTCGATGATCTTGTTCCTTTTGACGACATAAAAAATACAATCGCTGACTGTCTTAACAACTATTGGCAGCGGGCCTGGAGTGGAGAAACGCAAAATAAATTGAACTCCATCCAGCCTTCGACGAAAGGCTTCAAATCATCAAACATCACCAGAAGAGAGCAAGTTGTAATAGCCCGTCTTCGCATCGGTCACACAAGATTCACACATAAACACCTTTTCTGCCGTGAACCATCTCCTCTATGCAACACATGTAATGTCAATCAGACAGTGTTGCATATCCTCTCTGATTGTCCAAATTTCAATCATATTCGTTTAAAATTCTTTAATCATTTTCATCCATCTTTGAAGGAACTGTTGGGGGACATTCCCAATCCGAAAATGTTCCCGTTCCTTCAGGACTTTTGCTGATAAACTATGTAGGCTGTAGTTTCTTTGTGGAATTTATAAAGGTCTTTAATTGTAGTAACTATTACTTCACTCCAAGGTTCGACAGGTTCTATTAAATCAAAAGTATGGAAATCTGGTAGTTGCAAATCTGGAAGCAACCGACGCATTCGGATCCCAAATGTTGGTGTCACCGACGGACGGTGCATAAATAGGGTGACATTAGATGGATTAAAAATATAAAGATGTAGCGGATGATTTGTATGAGGTTTTATTTTGAAATAAAAATTTAATGAGAATTTAAGGCGTCTATCGGTCAAAGAAGGTTTATGTGTAAGAATATGGAGACTGTTAATAGGCGACGTTCGGAAAGCTCCTGTGTAGATGCGTAGCGCCTGGTTATGTATTGGATCCAGGGCTTTCAGATAACTTTTCGCTGCTGAACCATAGATTTGGCACCCGTAATAAGTTTTGAGCGTATCAGAGTCCTGTATATTCTTAAAAGAGACTCTGTGTATCAGCACCCCAAGAAGTGTTCGCTAAGACTCTAAGGATATTTAATTTCAAAAAGCATTTCTTTCTCAATTCCTGTATGTGCGGTAAGAACTTTAGTTTGTTGTCAAGGGTAAGACCAAGAAATTTTCTTGATCTTTTAGATATAGGTTGATTATTTATGAACAGATTTGGGTCCGGATGAAGACCTCTTTTACGGCAAAAGTGCATACAGAAGTTTTTTTGAACCGGAGAAGGAAAAGCCATTTTCCTCCGCCCATTGACAGACTTTATTAATAGCTATTTGAAGCTGTCTTTCAACGATACTCATGTTCGATGACGAGAAAGATATCTGAAAATCATCAACGAACATGGTTCCTTTGACAGCGGGAGGTAGTTGATCGATTAAGCTGTTAATTGCAAGGAGAAAAAGAGTTACGCTTAGCACACTTCCCAGGGGTACCCCTTCTTCTTGAATGAAGGGATCCGACAGAACAGACTTGACACGTACACGGAATAATCGATTTTTCAAAAAAATTGGAGAGAAGCATAGGCAGGTTACCTCGCAATCCATACTCATGGAGGGTTTTGAGGATCCCGTATCTCCAGGTACGGTCATATACTTTTTCAATGTCGAAGAATACGCTCACAAGATGTTTACGTTTAAGGAAGGCTTCTCTTACAGATGTTTCGAGAAGCAGCAAATAGTCGATTGTGCATCTGCCACGCCTGAATCCGCTTTGGTATGAAGAGAGCATATGGTACGACTCCAGGATGTACATCAACCGGGGTTTAAGGATAGGAATAATTATTGCCTGACTCCAGGATTTTGGAAACCAATGTTCAGCATAAATTCTATTTAAAAGTTGCAGGATGTTTTCTAAAGAAGACTTGTTTAGATTTTTGAACATTTTATTGTGGATTTCATCAGGGCCCGGTGATGAGTTTTTTGTAAAGCAGTATTTAGTTCGTTAATTGTTGAGTTATCTTGCTCCGAAATATTCGAATGAAAATCCAATAGTTTTTTCTCTTTAATTGATTTAAAAGTTAAAAATTTTGGCGGATAATTTTCTGACCTGGAGACTTGCTCATTGCATACAGTGCACGATGCCTTTGGAAAGGCATTGCTGGTATTTGGAGGAGAGATAGAGGAGTTGGTAATCGACGTGTATTATTTTTTTTAAACTTCAGCTCTTCGTTCAACAGAACTTGTAAACTTACAAAGTGAGTTGGGCTTACCTAAGCACATATTTTTACAGCATGTAAATGACGGATGGCTCACACTGTAGAGTTCCTTAGGAAGATTTATTGAATAATTTAAATGTTTGAAAGCTTCTCTTTTTCATGGGAAAATTAAATCCAGAAGTGAAAGCATCAGGCTCAAAAGAATAAAAGAAGCATTTGCTCATGACAAGCTACTTTTAGCAAAGGTGCTATTTTTGAAAAATGCTTCCGATTTGTCTGCCCGATTTTTGTGCACTTTTCAAACTGATACACCTTTAATTCATGTTGCATAAAGAGTTGACATCGCTTGTTAAGAGCCGTTTTTTTTTTTTTTTTTTGAAGAATCACGCAGCCAAAAAACTTGAGTTTTGATTTTGCTGAAAATTACAGAATATGGTCTTTATTTAAAATTATTAAACATGTGTTTTTTTAATTTTTGCAAAAAAAAAAACCTTTCCGTTTTGGGAAGTTAAAGTTGGACTTTGCTCTTTTTTTCAATAAAAACATGCCAACTTAGACAAGCCAATACTTTTTGCTTCAGGGGAGTGAACCGTGGAACTGACAATTATTGTGTTCTACTATATCCCCACTAACTGTAAGAACATAAATATTTGTGTACGACTCTTGGCGCAAAGGTCAGAGGTCATTCAAATTTGTACGAAAAATAGTTTTTTAATGCAAATTTGACCGACCAAATCTGTTTGTGGCAACGGTGAACCATTTTAGTGTATATATCAGTGAACACCTACTAAAGAGCAGTATCCAAAACATAAAGATATGTACGGTTGATATTTTGCACATTGAAACATGACTCTGAAATTGCAGAAATCGCAAAATTTCATGACTTTGAGGATCATTATCTTCTTGCACCATGAGTGACCAGATATGAAACTAACTGGAGTAGAAGCCTTTCTTGTCCCAGAAACACAATCAGTCAACAAACCTATGGCTACTCTTTCAATTTTTGCATAATTCGGCTCTAAACTTTGCAAAATAAGTGTTTTTCGGTGTTAGAGAAAAAAGGCCAATAACCTGTTTTAAAATATATGGTGTTATTATTTGTAGCACACTTATATCACAATTTTCTAAGTAGCTGAAGTGGCACCTAAAGATGGTTATACAATAGGGTAGTTGTGACCTACTGAATATCCCTTTTTTAACTACTAGATATAGTTAAGAGGCTTACAAAACACAAAAATTCACCACTGCCGAATTTTAAAACACAACGGTTGATTCTTAATGATTTTTTTAAAAACCCACGCGCAAAGAAAGCGCGCCTTGAAACCGAAACCCGTGACGTCAGAGGGCAGTAACTTTCAGCCTTTCATCCATAAAAATTGGATTTTTGCTATATTATCGTTTCATTGCGGGATTTTCTCCTTCCGTAATCAATACCTTAAAGTCTACTAATTCACTATTTAAAACTGGATTTATCAAAGAGCACTCCAATACCCTGCTAGGGGTGATTGTTTTGATATTTTTTGGCGAAATCCGTAGTCAAATTTTTAGAACGCATCACTTGGCGAGAAAAAAAACTTACGGCAGTGCAGAGCGAACAACAGTGCGGAAGCCGGAGAAACCGGTTTCTCGAGCTCCTCGCATCTAAAGCTTCTCGCTCTTTCTTCGCCTTAGTGGAAAGTTCAAAAGCGCCAACGAATGCCCAGTGACGTCACAGCCGCTTGAAATTTAAAAATTATTTAAAAAAAAACTACTTGTCGCAGCGCAAAAATTTTTTCGCCGTTGATGTTCATGTCTGTTGCTCTATCATATAAAAATAAAATTGAAAAATCGAAAACTACCCTATTGAAACCAAATTGAAAATGAATTCCCGAAAATACTTAGTATACGTCAAAAACTATATATTTTTATTTGTCCTGGCGACGTTTTTTGTTAAATCTCTTTTTTCCGTTCGGCTCCAACATGGTAAGCAATTCATGTACTTCTTGTCGTTCTAGTTGCTGTAAAACAGGAAAGCAATGTATCGTAAGTCTGATATAAAGTAATATATCCTGTCATATCAAGTTTATAATGCTAAAAGAATATTTTGAAATGGATAATAGACATAATCTTAAAAGCTCCCCAGTGCAGGTCTGGAAATTTTTGATGACATTCACGACAATCGAGCAAGAGGGCACAGCTGAACAAGTAAGTTTTTTTTAGATTATGTCTATTATCCATTTCAAAATATTCTTTTAGTATTATAAACTTGATATGACAGGACATATTGCTTTATGTCAGACTTAAAATAGACTGCTTTCCTGTTTTACAGCAACTAGAACGACAAAAAGTACATAAATTGCTTACCATGTTGGAGCCGAACGGAATAAAGAGAGACGAAACAAAAAACGTCGCCTGGACAAATAAAAAAATATAGTTTTTGACGTATACTGAGTATTTTCGGGAATTCATTTTCAATTTGGTTTCAACTGTATAACCATCTTTAGATGCCATTTCAGCTAGTTAGGATATTGTGATATAATAGTGCTACAAATAATAGCAATACATATTTTAAAACAGGTAATTGGCCTTTTTTCTCTAACGCCGAAAAACACTCATTTTGCAAAGTTTAGAGCCGAATTATGCAAAAACTGAAAGAGTAGCCATAGGTTTGTTAACTGATTGTGTTTCTGGGACAAGAAAGGCTTCTACTCCAGCTAGTTTTATATCTGATCACTCATGGTGCAAGAAGATAATGACCCTCAAAGTCACGTAATTTTGCGATTTCTGCAATTTCAGAGTCAAATATTTCAATGTGCAAAATATCAACCACACATATCTTTATATTTTTGGATACTACTCTTTAGTGGGTATTTATTGATATATACACTACAGTGGTTCACTGTTGCCACAAGAAGATTTGGTCGGTCAAAGTTGCAATAAAAAACTATTTTTCGTACAACTTTGAGTGACCTCTGACCTTTGCGCCAAGAGTCGTCCACAAATATTTATGTACTTACAGTTAGTGGGGATATAGTAGAACACAAAATAATTGTCAGTTCCACGGTTCACTCCTAAAGCAAAAAGTATTGGCTTATCTAAGTTGGCATGTTTTTATTGAAAAAAAGAGCGAAGTCCAACTTTGACCTCCCAAAACGGAAAGAAAAAAAAATTTTTGAAAAAATAAAAAAAAACACGTGTTTAATAATATTAAATAAAGACTATATTCTGAAATTTTAAGAGAAATAAAAAAAGGCAAGTTTTTTGACTATTTGATTCTTTAAAAAAAACGGCTCTTAAAATATAATGGGTCCCTATTGAAGCTTTATGCTTTTCAAGACATAAAAGGGCAGTTATATTAAAGTCAACTGACATTGAAAGTGGTAAAAATTGGCTAAAAATGTTGAAGTGGGGTTGGACACTTTCACACCGTTATCCAAGTTTAATGACACAGAAAAGTAGGAATTTAATATGGGAGCAAGATTATTTTATAAAACATGCACAAAATATTTGGTTGATAAGCTCCTACTTGAAAATAACTTGTTAATACATCTGCATTGCGAGCATCCCAGCCAACGTACAGAAGAAAAATCTTTGCATTCGATGAAGTTTTTAGCTACTACTTTCTCGAAAATAAAGCTGCGGAAATGCTTGAAAATGGGTAAAATATCTTTCAGTAAATGTAATTGTCAACCGATAAAATAGGCAAGCGAAACAAAAAAGACTTGACAATGAATACATTAAAACATTTTAATGACATGCTACAAACAATATAAATAATGCAATACGATACCTGCCACAAAGAGTCATTTTCATCAAAGAACAAATTGAGAGCAAATTATAACCACCTGCAGTAACACTACTACAATTTCAAAGAAAATCACAAACTAGAATTGCTGTGATGTACGAGGTAAATTTGTTTTAGTTTGGACCTTTAACTTGATTTCAACTACATTTTTTAATAAATCATAGTACATCTGCACATAATGTACATCTGCCATGAAGGATAATTTTCAGACATTATAAAATAGCACGAGAGCAATTTAGAAAATGACCTCCTTTGGCGAGTGGTGCCTCAGTTACTTCCACTGAAACTCTCGCTAGATGGCGAAGAACATGGGGTGATACTACTTTTTTTGGGGGAGGGGGAGGGAGACTAAGGCAAGGCATTGTATCGCTCATGGGCTGCAAAAGTGTCACTACTCAAAAAACATGCCTTTTGGACTAAAAACAAATGTAAATACGAAAATACATTTTTTTCAGCAGCAATACTAGCACAACTTATAATTTTGTATTACACAGTAATATGACAAACAAACTAAAGCATCTTATGCATTTTCCTGAGCAATTTAAAATTTAAGAACATTTTTCTCAATATATGATTTTTTGAGTTGAGCTACTATTGCAGCCTATGAGCGGTATGTCATTTAGGTCTTCAACATCATGTACTTCGCCCCCCTTTTTTTTTCCTCTCAGGCCACATGCCCAAGGCAGCTGTCACAATCCCAAATATAAATAGTACTTATAAATGAAAATTAATGTGCATCATGTAGTGCCACAGAATTTATGGAACTAACTCCTTCTGGGGAAAAATCCAATTGCAGTTGTATGAAAAACCGTATAAAAAGTTCTTCTTGTAGAATTTCGTTGTCTTCTTGTAGAAACGAGCAAGTTTATATAACCAGTGGATTAAGTTTTCCAAAATGGTAATAATATACAGGGTGTCCACTCCTATCGTGGCCCAACAGCTAATTTCTTAACCGTTAAAGGTAAGCATATAGTTCATTTAGGAAAAAATCTCTAAATTACGAAAGGAATTTTGAGTCTATTCAATGTTTTTCAAAAAATCAAATTTTGAAAGAGTTACGAAATTTAAATTTTTATACA
>JAXGGA010007990.1:0-59413 GCA_038373865.1 Uloborus plumipes
TTATTTTTGAGGAATCTGTAAGGAACTTCTCTTGTGCTAAAATTTTGTACAAAGGAAAAACAAAACTGTTAAAGATTGACAAAATTGATCAACAGTTATTCAAAATAACTAAAAAGATGCTTTAAAAGGTTTTTAACAACAAAAGTTCAAATTCAGAGGCGCCCCAAACTTAATATTTCGTAAAGGCATGCACGTAGCTAGGATTTTTTTAAGGGGGGGTGTCCAAGGCTGCACTAACGCTAAATCAAAAATACTAATTGTGAATTATACTAATTAATATGAATTCCTTTTAAACTGGTTATTAAAATATGATAACTTAGAAACGAATGAATTAATGATAAGTGACACTGGTACAGACGTGTTTTTGCAAAAAATGGTTCGATCATAGAGTTGTCGCGTTTTGAAATTTCAACAATTTAGTAATGCCTTTACGAAATTCGGCAAGAAATTTTCTGAGATATTTCAGATTCCTGCAACGTTTCTTCTTTACTTTAAATATACATGTAGAAAGTCCGCAGACTGACTCAACTCCAATGGAGGTTCTCGTGTTCAAAATGGATTCGGAAGCAGGAAAAATTACTTATTAATAGGAATATTGAAAGATAAAAGCTTTTTTCTTGAATCTATCTATTTTAGAAAAAGTGTTGTTGTTGCAAAGTGATATGAACTGAGAGAACAGACGGTAGTTATTTTGGGAAGGGGGAGTCTGGACCCCCTGGACCCATAGGCGTCACAGAAGTCTTATCATTGGGGGGGACGGACATTGATCTCATTTTGACTTCAAAAATTTCATTGTGCGGTACGAAAAAGATCTGTAATTTGGGTAGCCAGAGGGAAGGCGTCTATCGCCCCCCTCCCCCGGGTTTTAGGAACGATTTGTGTGCAAAGATTTACAAAGGTATTTTGTTTTTTATTTTCTTATTATGTGTACTGAGTATGTTCCCCTTGCCAACCCCCTCTCCTCCCCCCCTCACCGTAAACTTGAACCTCGCCTGCTACAAAATGCTAGGTGTCGTACTATAACACATAGGTATCTTACCATTAACATTTCACTTTTGATCTTTTTAAATAAATTGGAAGTAACATACCTATTGTCTAATTTCACAAATTCAAGCAACATGAAAAATAAGATGAGACAGACAAAAGATATCAGCCCACGAAAAGATAAAAATTTAAAATATTTATCCCAAAACTAGACCAAAAACATTTCTGCGACTGTTTTTGCTGAGGATGAATTTTTTTTTCAATTATTTTTGAATCAACATTGTCCAGTTTAAGTTAAAAGCGACCATCTTAACCCCTTCCAGGCTCATTTTATTTCGGGATTACGGATCAAAAAATGTCAATTTTTTTATGCTTATTTTCATACATACATATCTTTTTAAACATAATAGCATCATTCGCATGCCACATTTCCTAAAAATAAATGTAAAAATATCTATTTAAATAAATAAGTAATAAATGAGTATTTACCTGTAAAGTTGGCTTTATGTATGGCAGAAATCATTATACTTTGGAGTTGGCGCCTACTCTTATCTTAAATCTACAGCTCAAAACACTGTATAGTTCTGTTATCTAGTCGCAGCAATAGTAAATAAAAGCATCCGAAACCATAAAAGGGACATGTAAAATAATTCGGGAAAGACTGGTTGTGCAGTGTTAATTTTCACCGTGCCCAAACTACACTCGGGATGAGCCAGAATGGAACATTTCGCTTGCCCGAGTCCAGCTCGGGAAAAGCCGGGAAGAGGTTAATAAAAGAAAGACGTCGTAGAAATATATCAGAAAACCACTTAAACTTAAAAGTTTAAAAATTCAGAGTTCATTAGAGATTCTAAAGTTTGGGTTTCATAACTTTTTGCAAACATTGACAAGAAGTTCTGTCAAGAACTAAACAAGCCTACTTTCCCGTACATCGACATCGGCATTCTAGCATCTGATCATTATTCTCTTAATTATCTGAGACTAAAAATTATGTCAAACATACCTTTTTAGCACTTAAAGCTGATTTCTAAAAGCAAAATATACCCCTCTCATCAGATGAAATAGACACATAAAAAGTAAATAAATGAATAAATAAAGTTTTGTCGCACCTTTTAAAGAATGTAACTGAAAAAAAATAAATAAATAAAAGTACAAAGTGCATCAAAACACATTTTATCAAAGAAAGAAAAAAAAAAAAAAAAAAAAACTCGTCCGTTGATAAAATGTCTCGAATTTCACTTTTAATTCGTTGCCAGTTGTTAAATATAAATTAAGAATAAAATGCCCCCGTGAATGAAACATTTTTGTTACAAAAAAAATCGTCTGCCAAAAATAATAATAATAATAACAATAATAATAATAATAAATAAAATAAAACAAATGAATGAATAAAAAAAACAAACAATCGTCTGCACAGTCAGTCATTTTTTTTTTCTGGGCCTGCATTTCTGCCATGTTTGCGGAATCGGAGTCGGAGTCAGAGTCCGCACAGAAGATTATTCAGAAAGGTACTTTACAAACATTATTTATCAAAACCATTTTCTTACAAAGTTAGTTTGAAGGAAATCCGACTTTAAGTTCAGGATCAACATTCAACTTAAATTCCCCGTAGGCGCTAATGTTAAATTTTTTTTCTGAACGGTTTAATATTGAACGAAAAATGGTTCAAATCAAAAAGCGAAATATGGGAATGAGCCTCTCCTAGATCTTTCAAACAAAAAAAAGTTTTTTCCATTCGGATGGTTCACTCAGAAGTTATTAGGTGGGGAAAGGTTGCTTGAACGGTTCAATGTTGAACGAAAAAATGTTCAAATTGAAAATTTAAATACGGTAACGAAGTATCCTTGCTGAGATCCTTCGAACAAAAAAAAAGTTTATTTAAATCGGACTGTTCACTCAAAAGTTATTATGTTGAATGAAAAATTGTTCAAATCGGAACTGTAAATACGGGAATGAAGTATCCTTGATAAGATCTTTCGAACAAAAAAAAGTTTGTTCAAATCGGACTGTTCACTCAAAAGTTAGCATCGCGGGACAGGTTGTTTGAACGGTTCAAAGTTGAACCACAAATTGTTCAAATCGAAAAATCAAATATGGGAATGAGCTGTACTCGCCGAGATCTTTCCAACCAAAAAAAGTTTGTCCAAATCGGAATGTTCATTCGAAAGTTATTAGGGGGGGGGGGGGGGACAGACAGACCGACCGACCGACACACAAATTCCCCAACGCAATACCCTACTTTCAAATTTTTAATTTTTCAATATTCATTTTACCTTTTTATTTTTTTAATTTGGCGATATTTTCTGGACTTGGCGATATTTTTTTAACTTGGCGATATTTTTTGGACTTCGTCTTTCTTTTATTTTTAACGGGAAAGTAGGCTAAGAAAAAGAATGAAATTTGAAATACAGTATGACATAAAGTTTTGATTGATCATACAAATTTCAAACAGCTAAAATATGAATAAAAATTGAAAAAAAAAAAAATATGTAAAATTAGAGAGTTGAGAAGAAAAATTTTCAAGGAAGGGGATTTGCGCCAAAATTAAATAGCTAACTTCACTTTGTTCGGTTATTGTCTACTTATAAGAACTTTTTTTTTCTGAAATCAATGTATCACATGATTATTGATTTATTGTAACGTTTGTCCTCTTATATCTGATTTTTTAAGTGAAACTTGTAAAAAAATATTTGGGGGATGGGAACCTGTTGCCGGGGGATGTGATCTTCGATCTTCACTTATCCTGCCGCAGATGGGAAGTGACATAAAATTAAATAGCTTACTTTATTTTATTCTTTAAAATGTCTTCATACGAAGGACTTTCTTTTTTCAGAAATCGATGTATCAGTTGATAATTAATTTATTGTAACGTGTGTCCTCTTATTTCTGAATTTTTAAATTTTTAAGTGAAACTTGTGAAAAAATATTGGGGGGGACTGTCCCCCTCTTCGAAATTATTGGGGGGGAACGCGTCCCCGAATCCCCATAGGCCGTGACGCTCGTGCTTGGCTGCGTCCCTGGTAAGGGGAAAAGTAAAAATTTTCAACTTGCCAGATGAAAGGTTCTGATTTGCTAACTCAGGGCCTGCATGTGGGACACTGCATAAAGCTATTAACTTAAGTCTAAGGCATTTCTTTATGCAACTAGCTCAATAAGAATTATTCATAGTAACATAACCTCATTCCTTACAGTAGCAATAATTGTTAATTACGCCACGCGTGTACTCGACTGACTCATTTGTTAAATCAAGCCACTTATTCGAGAGCCTCCCACATAAAGAAAACGAACCGCGAGTCTATTTTGTGACAATGTGGTCAAGGTTGGGTCGCCGCCAAAGCCCGTTTGGGGCTACGGAGTCAAGATCGAAACCGAGCTCAACTTCAGCTCGTTTAAGTGAGGCCCCTGACCTTTGGAAGAATATAACAACAAAACGAGATGCGTCCAACAGTGACGAAATCTCTGGACCTTGCTCTCATAAGAGGTGACGAAATCGCTCTCACCTGATAGCCAAACGTGCATTCAGATGTCTTCTGAGTTCAGAAATTCACGGACTCGGTGTAGACCCTGAACTCGAAGTTGCTATTTACCTGTCGCACTTTCGTTGGCGATTTTTTTTTTTCTTTTTGGTAAAGGATCTCTTGTGCAATGTTATTTTCATTGTTTGGTTCGTTTATGTGGAGATCTGCTGAAAATCGGGCCAGTAGTTGCAAGGGGAAACTTAAGCTGCCTTCTGTCATGGAGTTTCCTTGAGAATGAATGGTCATTGTGACCCTGCATTTTTTTGTAGTCGTTTTACGCGAGGGAAGGAGTGTGTCTGATGTTTGGTAAACACACAGAAGCACATCTTCGCGAAACTGTTTCAGACAAACTTCTGGAAACTTTGTTCACCCTTTGGTGAAAATAAAGCAAAACAGAAACTATGTTCAAGGGAATGTGATTGACTATCTGTAATGACGTTGAAATTCGTCAACGTAATGACGCAAATCACTCTGATGACTCTGAGCTTGTTTGAATCGGGCAGGTAAGCAAAAATAAATTGTGGCCTGGATTTCGGACTGATCCTGATCATAATACTGGGCGTAGTAAAAAAGAAAACACATTCTTGGGAAAATTGCCGTAGCAATCATGTTTAATTTATGCACAGAAATGCAGCAGGTTCACTTTTAAAAGCTTTCATAAGTTCCTGTGAGCTAATAAGAATGACTGAATAACCGTTTATTTGTACTGCTATAAAATCCGTGGTTATAAAGCATTCATTTTGGAATTAATTGCGTTTTATTTCTGTTTTTTTGAAAATATCAAATCTTCTTAAGAGGAACATTATGACATTTAACTTAGAAGGGGATAAGATGATTGAGGCAGTGACCAAAACTCCTGTCATAAAATTCGAACTTGTATTTTTAGCCTTTATACTTTTTTCTTATTTAGCACATTTTATTATTCAAAGGTTAAGGCCCCCCCCCCCTCACCACTTCCCCCAACACAACACTAACCGCTCATCACAGCTGACATTTTTTAGAATTGTTTTAAAATGTATGAATATTTTTCATGGACTGATTCGAGAAAACCTGTAGATCAGCGTTTCTTGACCTTTTTTGACAGGATAAACGGTAAGAATTTGTGAAAAAATGCCAGGGACCGGTGATTTTTTTTAGCTTTCTTTTTTACAAAAAAAAAGGGAATTTTTCTTTCTCTCTTTGTTCTTTTAAACAAAAAAAGGAAAGAACAAAAGAAAGGGAAAGAGAAAAAGAAAACTCTCGATTCGGAACAAAAGAACTGAGTGTTATTATTTTATTTTACTCACAATGATATTCAAAAGTAAAGATAACTAATGATTGTGTTAATTTTACATAACCGAATGTATTTTTGTGAAAAACCACTACATATATATATGTTAAGTGATTAAACTATCATATGAAATATCATTATTTATTTATGCATTTATTTTTTGAGTGAGAATTTTTTTTACGTGGACAGATAAAATCTTCGAGGTACTCCTGACAAATCAAGTTTTTCCCAGGTGGAGTCAAAGGGTGCAATTTTGTTGGAAAACAACAAACAACACGCCTTTTGCAAATATGGGGAGGGGGCACTGGACCCCTGCCTCTGACCCCCCTAAATGACGGGCCTGCTTCGGATACCGCTCAACAAGGGTGGATCTAGAAATGTATCAAGGGAGGATTTTGTCGCATATCCTTCACGACACATCTTGCTTTAAAAATATTGACCGCATATGTTTTGAACTTCAATTGCAAAACTTATCCTAACGAGAGCCTTAAACCTCCCTTCTGCTAGCATCAAAGACAGTATAAAAACGCCATTATTATTATTATTATTTTTTAAACTTCAATGTTGAAAATTTACCAGTAGTAATCCCTCCAGAAAGGGACGATCGCCCCCATCGCGGACTAGTGGTTGAGAATAGCTGCTGTAGATCAACTTCACACACAAAAATCAATCATTCATTACTGTCCGTCCATGAAAGCTGCGCCTAGCTTTCGCAAACAGTTCCACTTAAAAAAGGGTAGATGGGTCGTGGGTGATAACTTTCCGAAGTTTTCAATTTAAAACTTGCATTTACTATATTCTTTTGACATAGTCAACTAAACTATGTATTTGAAATTAGCATCGTTCCACGTTGCTTGATACGGTTCAAAATGCTTTCTATTATTCTTTCCCTTATTGTTATCTTACCTATCACCCCTATTTTGATAGGATCAGAGAAGACCTGACGCATGCGTAAATGGGCGGATGATTTTACCTAAGAAGATCAGACAGTAATTCCATCCTCAAAAAGCTGATCCGGGTCTGTGTACATCTGATGCAAAGGCTTATTCTGTAATTCATTCTCCTTCCAGTTGTAACTGGTCATCTCTTCAGAAAAAAAAGGTGCTATCAATGCACATCGCACCAGCGGCCGAAAGCAAAAAATAATATATGGCAACCTTGATCCACTGCCGAGCCGGTGCCTTGCCACACCGAGTCGCCGGCTCCAGCCAAGTGGGTCACTGGATCTTTCTAACCAGCCGCCATTTTTTTTTACTGCCTCACTATTCTTTCCTCTTGTTTTATTTTCTTTGAGAAAAGTTCTGCGTCTTGTTTTTGCACGGCTAACCTACATAAATAAATAAGTTGATCGCTTCAATAACCTTCACTTTTTTCCACGACCTTGGTTCAACGCCCGCCTAGAGATTGTGCCTCTATGCTGGCAAGCTGACCATTTAACTAGCCTATTAAAGTAAATCGTGCTTTATTTATAGAAATGGACAAAAAACTGTTTTTCTTTATAAAGTTGCAACCTACGCATCTTTGTTGTTATTGTCTTGTGCCAGCTAGGCAAGAAATTTGCGGTGCGATGCTGCACTTTTCCAACTGTACCGTCCTTTGGTGTGAAGTCTGACTTCCATAGTACACACATGCCATAAGGACCCGTTTTATAGGGTAGGCATCCATTCACAGCCATGCAACACATTCACACAAAGAAAGAACACTGACAGGAGAGAGAAAGTACATACATGCTCAAGCCGGGATTCGAACCTGGGGCCTCCCGTTTGCGTTAAGGCCTGGTTTCCAAGGATGCGTTTTCCGACGGACAGGTGTGCGTCACTGTTTTTTTTTGCAGCGGAGCTCCTTCTACGCATGCGTCGTCATCTTGCACGCATGCGTAGAAGAAACTCCGCTGCAAAAAACCGGTGACGCACACCTGTCCGTCGGAAAACGCATCCTTGGAAACCAGGCCTTTAGACTTCTCTGACCATTAGACAAGGTGGCCGGCATCTACTATGACAAAATAATTATTATTGGACATTCATTTTCACATGACATAAAAAATGTTTTGAAAGTCTTAAGGTAAGTTGTAAAAGCACAATGGTTGCTTTTACGATTGTTAAATACGTAACATGATCACTAATCCCGTTCTTTAGTTTAGGAGTTCCGGGAGGGGTTGATTCTCAGCCTCCCACGACTTTGAAAAGTTAATATTTTTTTTTCATGGGTGTGATTTCTGTAGTTTTCATACGAAATTTACATGGAAAAATGTAGATACCCCCCCCCCCTGAAAAAAATCTTAGTGACCGACTTGATCATCACCTAATCAGCATTATTCCTAATGATGCCTAATTTATTTCTTTGGTGGAGTTTTCAAATATTATTGGAACATTTGGAATGAAAGAGGTGCCAAGATTTTTGAAAACTATACTAGACAGCAACTTAAGTTGACACTGAACGTCACTACGGGCGGAGCCAATAAAAGCTCACAAGCAGTTAGCGATCTCCTCTAATTTGCCAAGTAGGCTGTGACGTTTTATCTAGCTCGTTTTTCATAGGCTAACGTCACGATGTTCTTGTCAAGGAACCTTGCAGTGCAGTATAGCCACAATTACGTTACCGTAACTCTACCAACTTTTTAAATATTGTTGTTCATTAGCGATTCCGAATCAAATGAATTGCATTTCAGTTGCATCAAAATTAATTTCGAACGATTTCAAGTGAATTAAAAGCACATTAGAGATGCATTTCATACTTTGCCAGATTTTCATTTGGCATTCTATAGAATGTCTGGGAAATGTGTGAAATATGAATCGTTGTTGGTTCGTTTCAGGCATGATATACAATGCCCAGCCATTCTATAAAATGCCACATTTGAAACTTTGTCAGTAACATATTCATCAAAACTCAGGGTCGTAACCAGACCTTAGTTTCAGGGAGGGTTTTACCAAACCTATTTCTCGTGAAATCTATAAAGTCAACAAAATTTGATTTCATGTTCTATATTCTGTTGATTTTTGTTGCAATAGATGTTAAGGCTACAGTGGACTTTTTATGGATTTTTTTTTCTAAACATAGTTACATTGATGTTACTTTCCTAAAATGTTCTTATTTAGATGGTATGTGAATAAAAATAAAAAATAAATAAATATTTTCACATGTTTAGAGAAATGCAGCAATTTTAGAGAAATTTATTAATAAAAATTAACTAAGCTTAATACGCTCCATGCGTCAAAATATTAAACGAATATTCTAAAAATATTTTTTTTCCACATCTACCTTTGATATTGAACAGATTGTAGGAAAAAAATTTTCACTTTTTTTGTCCGACATCAAAATAACGACAAAAATTAGTGTTTTCATCACAATTTTTGAAAAAAGTTACGGAAACGGGTTAATTTCAAGTTTATATCAGTTACAACATGGCTTTGGTCCAAGTTGCTAAAAATCTGTTTCCAACAGTTTACAGATGATGCATTGGGATACACAGAAAAAAAGTTTTATCATCATACGTAAATTATTTTGACGCATGGAACATTTCGAAGTTTTAATAAGCAGTAAAGTATTTGTTCCGAGAAAAACTCATTTTTAGTTTTAAAGAGCAATTTCAGCCATAACTCAAGAAAAAAAGATCGAATCGAGAAAATTCCTTTTGTACTGAATAAAGCTATTTTCAGAGCATAAAAATAGAACAAAAACAGAAAACCCATATTTTGAAGGATTTTCGCCGTTTTCAAAGTCCACTGTAGCCTTAAAAGGGTATAAACATGAAAAATGTACAAAAAAAAAAAAAAAAAAGTCTCATCTTTTCAATGAAGAAAAAAAAATCTGGATAGATGAGTTTTCTCATATACGAGCATTCGAAGGAGTACTTTTGGAATTTCTATCTTACAAACGTGTTAAATACAGTGAACTCTCACTTATACGCCGCCTCGTTTATGCGCCTTTTTCACTTATACGACGATTTTAAATGGTTCTAGCACATTCCATAGCAAAATAATGATAGTATCATTCATTTATGCGTCGCTCTAAAGATAAATATTTCACTTATGGACCGAATTTTCCGAAAAATATAAATAAAAAAAATTATTTTATTTAAAAAATAAGCATTTTTCTTCACTTTCCTCTTTAATATTTCGCCTTTATTGCTCATGGAAAGCATTTTTTCCGCATGAACTAGAGTTCGGAGAGGGACAATTATCTATTATGCATCGTTTTAAAGGGAACAGTTTGTAATTAGGTATGCTACCATTTTTGTTTCCTCTTTATCATTATAGTTACGTTACAGTAATTGCCAAACCGTAGTAATATGTCCCTTTTCTATTGAAACATTCTTATTCATTCTCTCATAATAACTATGTTGCGTTTTAGTCCTTTAAATAGGCTTGTTCACTTATACGTCTCTCTCTCTTATGCGCCTTTTTCTGTTGGTCTCTTGGACCGGCGTATAAGTGAGAGTTCACTGTATAGAGTATGGTACTTACAAGTTTGAGGCTTTTTGGTGATTTTTTTCAGTGGTAATAAAAATTCGAAGGGGAAGTTGTATTGTTAAGAAATTATGTTTGCAACAATTACAATAAAAATAAACACTGCAGAAAAAGCACTTAAGTTGTATTATTCAATAATGATAATTTCATTTTTCAAATGCAGTTTTAAAGTAAATAAGAAAATTAAAACGAAGTATCAATAATAATTTTTTCAGTGAGAAACTATGAAAAGCATTTTTGTAATAGTTTCGAAAAATTTCGGAGGGGGTTTGAACCCTAAAAACCCACCCCTTTAATACGGCTCTGTCAGAACTCACTTAATAGGTGTTTTTTACTTCTAAAACCAAGGCTAAATCTTTTCCTGTCTTTTGATGCAAAACGCTCGAGAAAATTGTGTTAACATTTGCAAAAAGATGCAAAAGAGGAATAAATCAGTAATTAAATGCTAAAAAAATTATTTTAACTTTTTTTCACTCTTTTTCTCATAATTAATGTTTTTTTCAGTATGTCATACCTACCGCAGAGTCAGACTATCGCATGTCCAAAAATGATGATTTTTACCTTATTACTGCGTTGTGTATAGAATCTTATTTTGCATCGATCCCTGAGAATGTTATTCTATTGAAGAACTATTATTTAGCCGCGTTGAAAGATCGCGAGTCTCATCCTTCGTATGCATGACATAAGTAATAAATGTTTTTGTGCTCTCCTGAAAAGTAACGATAGCATTTTTCTGTCGATGCCGCAATGACAAATGGTTTATGAAAAATTAATTTAACCCTCGTGGGTCCCTCTCATTTCAGCTGCACTCAAGACCCTTGGAGTCCTAAACGACCCCAATGCTTCCTTTAATTAATTTATTATTATTGAATGTTGCATGCATTTTTCAAGCTCACACACTTTTTAATGATAAAAAAATAAAAATAAAAATACACAATCAAAGTAAAATTTAGTTTATGCATTATATAAAAATAATAATTTTACAGCAAAACTTAAAATAATTGTAGATTTATTTACAACTGTTACAGACCTGAAACAAATGATTTTTGCAAGTGAATTCGAAACACTTTTGACATTTTTCGATACATTTTATATCCAGTTCTCTTGGACAAAAGTTGCAACATCCTCTCTCTTTTTTTTTTTTGGCATTCTGGGGAAGTGACCCAACTTCACTTCACTTCACTTCACTCCTCGAGAGGCCACAGTACCAGTCATTGTTGTGACTTAACCTAACAATTACAATATCTAATTTTCACAAAAACATAAGATGATTACAACGAATAGTAACACGAAGCATAAAACATTTACAACATATAATGACACAAAGACATAAAATAATTGAAACATATAATTACATGAAGTTAGCAGTTTGCACTTTCTCATTAAAAACAGAGTTACACAGAAAGTAATATAAGCAGTTGTACAGGTAGACGAGGAGAGGGGGATAGAGAACTTTGAGCATATGGTGAATAATTTAAAGTATGACATTTACTCCATATAGTCGGAGTTAAAAATACTAAAACACTGTGGATAAGGCCAGTAGAACATTTTACAGTGGAGGAAGTGACCCCAAGGGTCTTGTGTGCAAAAAATGCAATGCGGGAAAAATAAAACAAAATAATAGTATTACTGTGCATAAAAAACTAAAAGAATAAAAGTCACAAAATGTCATTAAAAACAAATGGTTGATTAACAAGATATTTTAAACAGGAATTGCATTGACCCCAAGGGACGCATGAGAGTCAACCATTTATCTCTGCTGGCAGCAGGTAAGGCATATAAGACACTTTATTAGCAAATACTTTTTTTTTTCCAAAAATGTTATTACCAATAAAATTTTAAGGTTTTATTTTTTGAAAAAGTCATCTGTTTTGAGAATCATTCATTGGGAAAATGTAACGGAGATTTGTCCTGTGTTCAGTTTCATTATTTTATTAGTTTTCATAGTTGCTTAGTCGGTATTATTTTGTTGCAAATATTTAGTTGGCTTTAAAATAAGAAAAGTTGCATGATTTTTATTTTCTTGTAAGAAATTTAGCTGGTCAATATTTACGTTATTTTCTTCTTACTTAATTTAGCCGTCTTTATATCTTTATAACTTTGTTTTGCAAAAATACCTTTTTTTCACAGGAAATTGGTGGAAACCCGTGAAATCCTGGAACGTTACCCAAATTAATCTGTGAGTGACGTTCGGAATTTTCTTAGTGTTGCCCGTGAGACTCATTTACATAGGAGGTGAGCCAGCCGGGGTTATTTTAAACTTTTAATTTAACATTATCTCTTATAGGGGAATCTAGGGCAAAGTGAATTAAGATAACTTACCCGTTTTAAAAAGAACAAATTGGAAATTTGTTCTCAAAATTAGTGTTCCAAAAGAAGGAATAATTTATTTTGTAATACAACTTGCGTTGAAATATTATTTTTCATCTTTGGCAGCTGTTTTGTACTTTCAAAAAGAAACAAAAAAGAAAAAGAAAAAAGTTGAAAAAATTTCAAATGAAAAAAAAAAATCCATGGGGCAAAGTGAAAGATAAAATATTTTTGCAACGAAATATTTTCCATTTGATGAGTTACAGTAGTTTTTATCAGTTGAACATATAAATAAACTTATAAATGAATTGATAATGATAAAGCAAACGAAGAAATAAATAAATGAATAAATAAATGAATTAATAAGTAAAGGAATGTAAATGAATTAATTAATGAAGAAATACATAGCTGATTTAATAAATGAATATGTAAACGAAATGAACTATGTATTTCCCTTTGCCCCACGTACACTTGACAAACTGCACTGACATTAAAAAAAAACATGCCTAATACAGGCCCGCCATTTAGGGTGGGAGGGCAAGGGGGGCAATTGCCCCCGTCTGGCTTTGAGAAATCAATGTATTTACATATAAGTGGGCGTGGTTTTCGATGTTTTCCGGTGAACTTGTATTGGGTTTGGAACCTTTGTCCTCCCTCCCCTGGAAAAACTTGAAATGACGACCCTGGCCTTATATGAACTAAAAAAGTACTGCGCTGGACATAAGTAGATCTCAATTAATACTCAAAATGATAAATTCTAGAACTTTATCATTTTATAATATCAAGAAATATTTTTGTAAAACCAGGAATATTAGAATGTGTATCAAATTTTGAAAATGACTTTTCTATATTTCTCTTCTCTGATCTTTAGATCTATTTATTTTTTGACTGGAATCAACTATATGTTTAGGAATTGCGTTAAAACATTGCTAGATAGGTGGCGCTGCCCAAACTGTGAAAATATTTTACCATTTCACACTGTCCCGTTATTTCACTTTGCCATTCATTCCCCTACTTAGATGATTTTCTTCTGTGACAAAAGTAATAAAACTAACAGCACTTGGATTCCATTAACAGTTCCTCCTTCTCAATTTACTCGCATTTGTTTGAAACCAGAATCCTCTTTTTGTTTGATGAGATTTACCTTACTCTTTTATTACCCTGACGTGCCTGAAAGCACAAGTAACTACTTGTTTTATTGTATTTAATTTTTGATTATAGTACAACGAAAATGTATTCTAGAGAGAATAGAAAGGAGTTATTTTGGGGGACCTAGATTATAACAAAGAAAAAAGAAATGCGTTTTCTTACTAAGTAATTAATTTCAATTTTAAGCACTATCATCTACTGTTTTTTCTTTATTTTTCCTCCTTTCTTTGTTTTTAATTACCTTTTTCAAGTCTATATTTATTTTGCGATGAACTGAAATGTGTTTAAAGTGCAAATTAAAAGCACTTTATCAATCTATTTCTTTAAATCTCTTGTGTCATTAACCTAAATTCCGTTTGGAATGAAAGCCATTATTTTTTTTCTTCCGTAATCTACCTATAAATGGAAACGTAATTAGTTTCAGATTTCAAATATAATTTAGTTTTTAATCAAAGGAATTATTTTTTAAAGATTTATTTTGTTAATTTCATTTTACACTACAACTCTGATACTAACGCTTCATCTTTTTGTTTTGTTTTCTTTTTTTTTACAATTATCGTCAATGTGTTATGAGGCACTACTAATAAAAATTATTTTGTAAGAACTTTGACTGGCGAAACCCACACCTCCCATAAATTTATTAGTTCATGTCTTCTTTAACTATTATCGGATGTATTATTAACTGAAAATTAGTTTTTTCTTCTTGATGTAATAGCTGAAACAGTGCTGAAGTCAGTGACGTGTTCACCATGTCGCAGCACCCCCCCCCCCCCACTGACCCCTCACGATCATGGCAAAATTTGTGCATTATAAATGTTTTGCCTTGTTCTGTGATTGGCAAAGGATCCCTCAAAAATGCATTGCGACCAGCATCCAAATCTGTACATCTGCTACTGACTGCAGTGGGAAGAGGGGGAGGGGTTTTATCCAGACTTTTTTTTTTTTTGAAAAAGTAGAAAACGTGGAGAAAGATGTAAAAATTTCTACACTTGAATGTTGAAATAGATTTTCAATGTTGAAAGAAAATGGTTGAGTGCGTTAAATGAATATTCCATTGATTTTTAATTTTCTATCTGATGTAAGTTACCTTGATTTATGCGTAACTAAATTATTAATTATGCTTCAAAAATAAGGCACAGTAAATAATAAGCAATTATAAGTGTTGCAGTGTATGGTGGCAATGTCCCGTATTCAGTATTATAACTTTTAATAAATTAATTGGTAAAATCTGGAATAGCAAAATCCTCAGAAAATAATCCTCCCGAATAATGGACACCTTCCAATAATGGACGAAACTTCCAATCCCAATGACTGTCTGTTATTCGGAGGTTCAACTGTACAAAGAGGGTTTCAAAACGGGCTGGTTGATAAATGAGATAGTAAAAACTGCTTACTTGACAATTAGTGAATTTGTTAATAAAATTAAATTTGTATTAAAAAATGTCTTTTTAATGCTGGACTACTTCCAAAAGCTTTTTTGACACTAAAATGTATGAAATAAAATGAATATATTTCTTAATTACAACATCCGAAAATTTCATTTGTTCTTGATACTTTTATCAGGCTAATTCTAAAGTAGCCAATGAAATGTATATTAAAATATGAGATGAGAAACATTGGCGGTATAATGAAAGCTTTTCATACTAAGCTGTATACCGCCTATTTTTTCTCTCAATGTTTTAATTTAAATTTTTTTGGCTAATTTAGAATTAACCTAAACATAAAGATATTAAGAACAAATGAAATTTTTGTGCGTTGTAATCAAGAAATCATATATTTATTTTATTTCCCTTTTTAGTGCGAGCCAAACTTATCGAAATAGTCTTTAGAGTTAACAAAAACATTTTTAGATTTTATTTTAAGTTTCTTGTTTTGAAATTTATTTGCGGTTAAAGGTTGTGTGAAATTGTTTTTCTTTTAAAAGTATTGATTTTTGATTCAATATAAATGTACTGAGAAAAAATTACTGCTATGCATAAAGAGAGCATAGCTTTATTTATTTACCATTGAAATATAAAATATTCCAAGTTTATATGCTCGAATTTGAGAGCATTTTTGAACAAGTAGTATATAGTGAAATATAATTTGATTTTTTTATATAAAAAGTCAAAGAGAGAATGCTTCAAAATCCTGCATTGTTTGAAAGGTTTAAACTGTCCGAAATCTAAATGTATGCCCGCTTATGTTGAGCCCCAAAATGGGATTGTTAAATTTATTAACAAATTTTATAATTACCATAATTTTTAATTGTTGTTGGCAGCAATTAAATAGTTGAAGTAATTACTTACTACTATTTTACAGTGCTTTTAGCAACATAAAAAAATAGAGGAAGTAAAATGCGAGCATTATAACAAGTAAGCTTAGAAATGGTCTCTAATTAAAGAGAAAAAAAAAATTTAAAACGTTTTTCGACATTTCTGAAAGTTTTTAAATGGAGGTTTCGTGTCAGGTTCTTGCATTGAAGGTCATCAATTTAAATATCCACCTCATCATTTGTTACCTTCGAAATCTAGCTCATTTGTTTAAATTTGTTCATAATATAACAATTGAAAATCTAAAGTCATTTTATTGAAAGATTTTTTTCAGTCACAAAGCAGCAAATATCTCGTTTTCTAACAAGCAACTTCCTCCAAACTAAGTTGTCTTTTTCGCTTAAGGTCATACCTACCTGTATTACTGCCGTCATTTCGCTTCGTTTCAATCTTATATTAATACATTACAACAAGTGATTTTATTAATAACTTCCTCTTTTTTTCTTTCTCTCTCTCAATCTAATGAATGTCAAGAACAAAAAAAAATTCCCGAAATCTAAAATGGACTGCTCAGACGTGAATTAACTCGAAGGACATGTTTTTCGTTAAGGATAAGCGTTGGGTTTGAGTTACAATTTAAAAAAAAATAACACTTTAACCAGGAAAAGAAGAAGCAATGAATGATATAGTCTGAATCGAAGAAATCCTTTTGAAACTATTAAAACAGTGATGCCAAACCTTTCTCTGCCTAAGGGCCGAACTCACGGCAATGCAAAACGTTATGTAACACTGCTTTCATATTCAAATTTTTGCTATGCCACTTAACAAAGTTGTAGGCTTAGAAACTACGGGCATCCTTTTCTGCATATTGGTACTGCAGTTTATAATATATTTCAAGTTCTATTTACTCTTAGACCCCCATGTCTAAAAAGATTTTGTGGTACGAAGTTGGATTGCTGGCACAAAATTGGCGTACATGACGGTAATATGCTGGGTGAAAAAAAAAATAGTAATACAATTCAGTAATAATATTTTACTATTAATAAATAATAAATATTATTATTTACAATAATATTAAAAATAATGTTGAATAATAGTATTATATTATTAAAATCCGAACATCGCATACGATATTGCAGTTTCTATTTCTTATCACTGTTAATTTTGTGCATTTTCAACAATTTTTATAAAAATGGTAGTAATTTTCTGAATGTTTGGTGAACCTAAAAAACTTCATCAGAGACTATCAACTCACATATGCACAGATTTGTATTTGTAAGCGCACCCGTTTGCGTTTGTGTGCGTAATAATGCGAAATTCGTAATTTTCAGACAATGTAAAAACATATCACAAGCATTACAAGTCAATTGAAAAATAAGTATCTTTTTTCCCTTCAAAAATTTTGAAAATGCATACAAGGTGCCCCAGTTAGGTGTTTCAAAACTTCTAGGTATGGAAAGATGCATCATAACGATTCGAATAGCAATGAGGGTCGGAAATGCTTTCCCGACTCGGTGAAACTTGATTATGCCGGGAGTATTCCAAACTATTCCGAGCTCTTTTCGCATTGTATCTGGCGGAAAAAACTCCCAACATTTACTTTGACTCATGTTTCTTTTGCTTAAACATGCATGTTTTTTCAAAGATTTTTCCCTTGCGGCCTATTCTTTTAAAACAACCGTGCTGAGCACAAAAGTGGTATCTGCAGACGATTTCAAACTGAGATATTACTCTTTAAAATTTCGAGCCTCCATTAAGGACGTTATTTCAAGTTTTTCCAGGGGGGGGGGGCAAAGGGTTCAAACACGATGCAATTTCATCAGAAAACACAAAAAAAACCACGCCCACTTATATGTAAATACATTGATTTCTCAGAGTCAGGGGAGCAATTGACCCCCCTGCCCCCTCTAAATGACGGGCCTGGTCTCCATGTATTGGATTCAGATAATACTTTTTTAGAATTTTTCCACAAATATTTCTTGTTCTTAAATAACCATAAAACATTTCTAGGTAAATATGTCACAAAGAACCACCTGCTAACAATAGCTCAATTTTGTCAAAAAGTGCAGATACTACTTTATGCTTAGCACGGCAGTATAGTGCTTCTGAGTACATCACCGCTCTATGAAAGCATTTTCACCTCCTATTACTATACGATTTCGAGTAGTTAAAATGCACCCTTCCCTTTCTAGAAGTTCTGAAACACTTAACTGGGACATCCTGTACAAAATAATTGCACATACTAAAATTTAATGCCAGCATAAAATCGAAAAAAAGAGGAAATTTTGGAAAAAAAAAAGAGCAGCGGGCATTTTTAGATGTATTTTTCAGTTTTTTAAAGAGGATTCTCGTTCTCGATGGTTTTGTAGCATTAGGGAGGAGGGGGGGGGGGAGTACTCTTGTTCTTGGGGGGAGGGGGGATTTGCACCCTTAGATATCATGCTAGCCCTGATTTTTTATTTATAACTTTTACTTCTCTCAGAAAACATTTCTTTCAGTATTCAGGGCCAGAGAAAATGACTTCTCCCTGCCTAAAATTAACATCTTCACTTGTATAACAAAATTAACTTCCCTGTCCAATGATTCATTTCCTCTTCGGAAATTAAGGAGTTTCTTCAAGGAAATTGAACCATTTTGCAATCATTGTTACTAATTTAAAATGTCCAGATTTATTTAGGTCGCATCAATGCGATTATTGGAGTAAAAAGCATTATGTAAAAGGCTATAAAATTTTAAGTTTCGAGCGTGTTAAGAAGACATTCACTAGCATTTAAGCTCATTCATGGTAAAAACTACGAAAATTTTACAGGTATATGGTAGGGATGCACCGATTAATAGGCAGTACTGATTAATCGGCCATAATCGGCAAAATCTTGCCGATTAATCGGCGAAATATTTATAATGTTATTTTTTAGATTATACCTTCACCAAGAAATTATGCTAAATCGTTTTATTAGCAATAAATAAATGTAATTTTGTGCAATCGTTACTATAGCATGCAATATAAAGGTGTACAGAGTAAAACAAAACAAATAGTTCATACAATGCGTAAAACTGATTGGAATATTAGATGATAACCCTCACAGCTGATATAAATATGACACTAAGGAATAATAAAATTCCTGAACTTTTAAATTGGAATACGAAAACATGCATAATTCTTATCATTAATAATCAGTCAAATGTTACAGATCAACCGGCCAAAAAGATGTTTCAAATGAAATTACTTCAAGGATTAAACAAAAAACTACGATGGTTAAATTTATAAAAAAGAAATAAATACACTGGCGGAAAAAAAATCCCAACACCAAGAAAAAATTTCTGTAGAGTAAAGAAATTTGGGTAATGCAATTGTCTAGTTAACATGTTTAATTAATTAAATGTACAAGATCACTGGCTAATTTAAGCTCAAGAAAATGCTGTGCAAATGTGAAATTATGTTAATTTAGTAGAGGGTGTAACCTCCAGAATTTTGAAGGCAAACCTGCAAGCGTGCGTGCATTATGTCATACAGGTGCCGAATGTCACTTTGTAGTATGGAGTTCCATGCTTGTTGCACTTGTTGTGTCAATACTATGACCGTCATTGGTGACTGTGGATGATGCTCGAGGTGCCGTCACATGATATCCCATACGTTATCAATTGGAGACATACCTGGTGATTTTTCAGGTCATGGTAACATGTCAGCACTCTGTAGAGTACATTGCGTTACAGCAGCGATGTGAGGGCGAGCATTATCCTGTTGGAAAACGCCCCCTTGAATGCTACTCATGAAGGGCTGTACTACTGGTTAAATTACCAGACTGACGACAAATTTTCAGTCAGTGAGTTTGGGATAACCACAAGAATGCCCCTGCTGTCGTAGGAAATTGCTCCAGAGACTATAACTCCAGGTGTGGGCTAGTGTGTCTAGGCCGTAGACCGCTTGGATGCAGGCGGTCCCCTGGCCTCCTTCTGACCAATATACAGCCACCACTGGCACTAAATCAGAATCTGTTTTCATCAAAAATTGCAACAAATCTCCACTCCGACCTCCAGTGAGCTCTGTTGTGGCACCACTGCCGTCGGAAAAGGCAATGGTTTGCAGTCAACGGAATACCGGCTGCAGGCTGCCTGGCTCGGAGCTGTTCTTGAAGTAAACAGTTTCTTACCGTTCCTTGGGTCACGACGGAACCAACTGCAACTCGAATGTCAGCCGCAGATGCAGTACGATGCGCCACAGCCGTACGCAAGATTCGGCGATCTTCCTTCTCAGTCGTGCCACGTGGCAGCTCGGAACTCGATCTCCTTGAGGTAATACCATCCTTTGCCCATAGCTTCCAATAGTCATGCATGGTGGAAACATTCCCACCCAAGTCTTTCCGCAATATCACGAAATGAAAATCTACCTTCTCGTAGCCAAATTGTACGACCTCTTTTAAACTCGGTGAGCTGTTGATAATGGCTTCTTCGTCTTCTTAAAGGCATTCCTAGCTAACATGAACGCAATTCGCCAAATTTCACGGAAAAATAATACATACGAGCTTCACAACACGCTTTTAAAACAAGCCTTATTTGCATGTTCTGAGTGACGCCATCTGCGCCACACTTATGTGCGGAACGCGAAATTTCAATCGATGTCATCTTTCAGTTGTATAAACACGCCTACCAAATTTCGTTTATCTAACACAAGTCTTTCTTGGTGTTGGTATTTTTTTTTTCCGACAGTGTAGTTTTCTGCAAACATAAGTATAACATATAGTACGAAAGTAGAGTAAGTAAAAACGAAACAAATACTTCAAAGAATTAAATACAAAAAAAAAAAGCGAAAAGAAAATAAATAAATAAATAATCCTCTCAGTTGATATAAATGATTTAATAATTTAATATTCCTATTTTGAATAAATATTCATATATACAGACAGTGTTGCAACTTTTTTCATGTGTCGAAACTTTTCTCCTTAGCTTAATGCTTTTAGATAACCTCTGATTTACAAAGAATAAAAGTCTTGAATTAAATGGCTACTTATAATTGAAAAATAAATTTCTGTAATTTTATTCACAAAAATATGAAAATTGGTTCAAAGAAATTTGATAAAATTTTGAAGTTATTGTGAGAAAATAGGAAAAATGGAGAAAAACAAATCTTCTCTCAGAAATAAATAACTATTTCTAAAATTGGAGTTGCAAGAGAAAGAGGAGGAAAATGTGATGGCGAAATTGGTAATATTAAAAATAATAATCCTGATCACTAATCGGTTCTGCCGATTAATCGGCCGCTTATCACCAGCCGATTAATCGGTGATCGGTAATCGGTCAATTTGCTTATCGGTGCATCCCTAGTATATAGCTTTCAACTAACATATAGTTTTAATGAGAATTTAATTGGTAATTAATGCATTTTAAAATTAATAGCGTTTTCTTAATACATTAAGAAGAAAAGAATAGGTTCCAAGGACAGTGATAACCTGATGTCACTACGTCTTAATTAGGACACAATTTTTCAACAATGCGTTTCACTGAATTTGTGTGTGAAATAATTTTAAATAGTTAAAGTTGTTGAAGAGAAATTCATATTAAGCAAAATATTTAACAACCAAAAGTTTTCAGTCTAAATATCTCAGTCAATAATAATTTTTGTGATACCATGGGCTACAACAAAAATACTAGTGAATATGATAGCTAGCGAGGGGAGTTTCGCGTATCAGCCCCCCCCCCCCTTCTTTATTGTCAATCCTTATATGAGTTTTTAAACTGATGTTGTCAAACTCTTACAGTAAATAAAAGAAGGTGTATTATGGCTGTACTCGTGCCCAGCGAGAAAATGAACGTTGTCTAAATTATCTTGTTGGAAAGTATTAAAATTTTATTTATTTATTTTGAAAGTTAAAGATCAAAATAACAAAATAATAACCCTTAAATAGGAAGTAGCTTTTTTAATGAATTTTCTTTATCAGACTGAATAGGAAGTAGCTTTTTTAATGAATTTTCTTTATCAGACTGAAAATACCCTTTATGACATTAAACATTGAAGATAAAAACATTTAATGCTTCCTCAAATTTCCTGCTTTTTATGAACAAGAACAAAAAACTAGGCTTTAAAAACTATTTCAATGTGTGAAGTCTGCGTGTTTTGCTTTTCTTTTGCACGTTGCCAGCAACGTTTTCCAAACTCGATTACGTTCCTGTTATTTGCGATACGGAAGCACCTCATTCTAGCTTTATTCCAGAAATGAATTGAATCATCAGTCACAGTTCCATTCACTTCACTTCCGAGCTTTTTACTCTTCATTTCCGCAGACGATTTTCCTCTTAAAAGGATTAATTGAATGAAGATGAACGGGTTTGAGGGAGAAACTTTCGCTGCTTTAATTGTCCGCGAATGATTTTTCAGAATGAAGAGTTTGTTTCTATGTTTCGGAACTCTAAAACTCTAAAAATTTTGCTCTATAAAATGCGAAATATATATAGTGAATAAAATCTTTTCATTTCAAAATTGCTTTTAATAAATTTAACGAATTGTGTGAGCAATAAGAAAGAGTACAATTTAGAATGGTGTTTCTCAATACTTTCAAGTAGCAAATGCAGTTCAAGTGTATTGAAACAAAAAGCAATAAGAAATGCTTTGAAATTGAGGACTTATCAAATACAACCTCGAAAATTTTTATTATTTGCAAAGTTTCTAAAGTCCAAAATCCACAATTCTATATACTTGCTAAAATTCGCCCTTGAAATTATTTTTTTAACTTTGTTACCGATTAATTTTAGAATTGCTAGTATTATTTATGTTTATTTATAATTTTATATAAGTTATTACTTTGTGTTTCCAAAATTCATAACATTTTGTATTGATTCCAGCTCATTTTTCAGGTTTTTTTTTTTGGTTCATTCTCAATGTCACACAAAGAAACACTGACTAATTGACCTGCGCGAAGCTTCCGCGCTTGATAGCACTAATTCAAAAATTCGATTTTTTCTAACTATAATTTTTGGAAAAACAGGCACAAAGTGAATAGTTATTTTCCGCTGATTTAATGAGAAAATGAAATCACATGCACTACCTTTTGCAGATTTATGAAGCATACTTTAAGAAACATTATTCATGAATTTAAACATTTTATTTTCTGCTTTTAACGTAACAGTAAAACTGTAGTTTAAAATCCTACAATGAGTTTAGAGTATATATTCTTGGAATTTTTGATTAAAATTAGCAGATGAAAAAAAGAAAGTGAGTAAAGAGCGACAAAAACGAATATCGCAGGTTCGATCCTGCTATGGATTTTGTGAGAGAATCCACAGGAGGATCGAACTTGCGATATTTGCGTTTCAAGCACAACGCTTCAACCTCGCCGCTTTACCCAACATGCATCTTAGCTTTCGGAAGCTATTCATTGAAGTAATGTAAAATAAAAAAAAAAATTGACACAAAAAACAATTTTCAGATAATGCGTATATTTTTCGTCAATAGCAGACACAATAAGCTTTAAAATGGTTGCGCAAACATGGAATTTGATAATGAAACAAGAAAGTTCTCGCGTGAAAACCGAAAAAAGGCTAGAAAAGTAGATAGATCAACTCAGAATAATCAATGTAATAAAGCACAAAATTTGCAAAAATCGGCAGACACGTGTTTCGGGGTTACAAGGAACTCCTTTTTAATGCAATGAAGCGTGAACTTTAGGATGAAAAGGAATCCGAGAAAAGTGCTTTTCTTGAATGACTTTTCATCCTAAAGCTCCCCTTCATTGCATTGAAAAAATCGTTCCTTGTATCCCCGAAACACGTGTCTGCAGTTTCTTGCAAATTTTGTACGTCATTACCGTTGATTATTCTAATTTGTTTTTCAACACAAAGGTATTTATTCAACTCTTATATAAGTTAGACGCCTGAACTATTTGTTTTTCTGCTGTACCGCATAAGTAGTTTTATATATATTAAAAATAAGCTAATCGTTATGGGTCTCCTTCCAAAAATTTTTTTGATAGTTTGGTATACAGCAGTCATAAAATTCCTAGAAGGTGGGACGTGGTGGGGGGAAACGGAGGTCATACTGTTCACAATAGGTCATTTCACATAAGAATCAGCAAGAATGTTTTCGGAATCATACAAAAAGTATTATTATTTTTTTTTTTTAACTACGCAGTGTTATTTCTCAGTTGCTATCTATCGTCGAAATTATGAATTATATATGCCAGGGACTCGAATCTACATTTAGAAAGGTTAATTCTAGAGATTTGTATTAAATATTCGGTACAACAGAATTAAAAGTTCCTGAATTATTTTTTGTGCTAGTTGAAATTGTTTGAAGTATAAAATTATTGAAAAGGATTGAAGTAAAGAAAAAAAACTTGATATACCTAAGCAATTTTGCTACATAATATTTTGGAATTCATCTAAATTATTCTGCATTTGAAAATTTTTACCGTGATTCTTATGATTTGCAAAGATAAAATAAGGTGTTATGTAAAACTAAAGAGATAAACCGATGAATTCGAAGTCAAACAAATTCTCTTTTGTCTTTTTTTTTTCATTTTTTTAATACTTCGAGCGACAGTTTCTTTTAGGCAAATCGATATATAACACATAATTTTGAGTTTTTTAGCAGAAAACATTAGGTTTATCTCATGTAACGTAACCAGACTTGGAGTAATCGCCGCTTACGTTATCGTAATCTGCGTAATCAATTATATTTTTTTTTTGTACTCGTAATCATAATTTGGAAATGGGACACTCGTAATCGTGTAGTTGTAATTTTAATCAAGTACTTCTTGTGAAATCGTAATTTTAATCAAGTATTTCTTGTGTAATTGTAATTGTAATCTGTCTTTCAATAATCGTAATTTAACCTTGTAATCGTGAAATCTGACTTTTTTTTCAAAATATTTTTACATATAATTTAATCTTAGTTAATGCTTTATATTTTAGTACTCATATTATTTTTAATCAATCTACTTATATTAAAAACTGAGTATCTTTCTAACTATCTTTCTAACTATCTTTCTTTCTAACTATCTTTCTATGTCACGCTTCTTTCTCCTGAACGCCAATGAACTGAAAGTCGAACCAGGTACCGATAGATAGGTAATTTTTCAAGCTTCATTAGTTTCAATCTATATAATTATACGATTTTAATTAGCGAAGATATCAATTAATAAGTAGTCAAGTTTAAAGCGATTAAGCCAAATAAATGATTAAATATGAAATCCATTCTTGCATTGCAAAACGTGGTTGCCATGCCATGAAACAATAATAAAAATGAAAATGAGAATTTTGAATGAAGGCTTAACTAAATCAAACACGAAACTCATAAGCGGGCAACTTACATAGTATTTTTATCGCTAGCTACTTGTAATATTTTGAAACATTCATTTGTTGAAGAGCCATCTACTTATATTAAAAACTGAGTATCAATGTCTGCTTTTTCTCCTTTGAGCGAGCTGAACCAAGGGCGGATCCAGCTTCTGGTTAAGGAGGGGGTCATTTTCGGAAAGGGGGGGTCAAAGTGCAATTTTTGTGCAAAAATGGGGTGGTTTGGCAGTTTTTTCGTAAAATAAGTCCCAAAAATGCAATTTTTTGCTATATTTGGTCGGTTAAGGGGGGGGGGGAGGGTCATGATCCCCATGACCCCACTCTGGATCCGCGCCTGAGCTGAACTTACTGAAACTTTCCTCACCATCTTGAAGGCGCGAAGCATCTCAATAATTCGAATGATTTTTTTTATACAGGAAAAAAGTAAAGGCGTGAAGCGCCTGTTAGCGAGCCGCCTTGGCGGGGAGTAGTTTCTTGACATTTTCCTCACTACTTTCAGGGCACGAAGTGCCCGTGCAACGCCGGGCCACGTTCGTGGTACGTCTTGAAATCGAATGAACATTAAATTATATCAAATAAAACTTCAGAATGAGGTAAAAGTTAGAGAGGGGGGACGTTATGCATCAACATGCCGCAGGAAGCTAATCTAGCTGCCCTGGCAGCTAGTAAGTATATAAAAGAAGAAAAAGTTGTGTACGTTTAAAAAATGTTAAATTTTACTGGAGAATTTTATAAAAAAATTCCTTTGAGAATTTATTTTTAATAATTTTGTAATTTCAATATTGATAACATGCAGACAATTTATAAATCACCACTTTATATTTTTCGTAATAATAAATTTTTACCAAAAGAAATAAATCGTTAATTTTATAGAATCTACTTATATTAAAAACTGAGTATCTTTCTCACTATCTTTCTTTCTAACTATCTTTCTTTCTAACTATCTTTCTATCTTTCTATGTCACGCTTCTTTCTCCTGAACGCCAATGAACTGAAAGTCGAACCAGGTACCGATAGATAGGTAATTTTTCAAGCTTCTTTAGTTTCAATTGATATAATTATACGATTTTAATTAGCGAAGATATCAATTAATAAGTAGTCAAGTTTAAAGCGATTAAGCCTAATAAATGATTAAATATGAAATCCATTCTTGCAAACCGTCGTTGCTATGAAACAGTATAATAACAATGATAATGAGAATTTTGAATGAAGGCTTAACTAAATCAAACACGAAACTCATAAGCGGACCACTTACGTAGAATTTTTATCGCTAGCTACTGGTAATATTTTGAAACATTTATTTGTTGAAGAGCCATCTACTTATATTAAAAACTGAGTATCTATGTCTGCTTTTTAGCCTACTTTCCCGTTAAAAATAAAAGAAAGACGAAAAAAGTAAAAAAGTAGCTTAATGCATCTAAAAAATATCGCCAAGTCCAAAAAATATCGCCAAGTTAAAAAAAATATCGCCAAGTCCAAAAAATATCGCCAAGTTAAAAAAATAAAGAGGTAAAATGAATATCGAAAAATTAAAAATTTGAAAGTAGGGTATTGAGATGGGGAATTTGTGTGTCGGTCTGTCGGTCGGTCGGTCTGTCCCCCCCTAATAACTTTTGAATGAACATTCCGATTTGGACGAACTTTTTTTTGTTGGAAAGATCTCGGCGAGTACAGCTCATTCCCATATTTGATTTTTTGATTTGAACAATTTTTGGTTCAAATTTGAGTCGTTCAAACTGAAACTTTCCTCACCATCTTGAAGGCGTGAAGCATCTCAATAATTCGAATGATTTTTTTATATAGGAAAAAAGTAAAGGCGTGAAGCGCCTGTAAGCGAGCCGCCTTGGCGGGGAGTAATTTCTTTAAATTTTTTTTCTCACTACTTTCAGGGCACGAAGTGCCCGTGCAACGCCGGGCCACGTGCGTGGTATGTCTTGAAATCGAATGAACATTAAATTATATCAAATAATATAATTTCAGAATGAGGTAAAAGTTAGAGAGGGGGGACGTTATGCATCAGCATGCCGCAGGAAGCTAATCTAGCTGCCCTGTCAGCTAGTATAATTTAAAATGTTACTTACTGTGCAATATTGTATTGTGTTTTAAAAAAGATTTAAATTTGACATGCTTTGTTTTCGCTCCGTTTAACTAATAAGGTGCACTGAAACTTGACCCCCCTAACAAAAAGTCTTGGATCCTCCTCTGTATATATATAAAATATATATTCCTTCCAAAGCTGAAATCGCAATCGGCATATAATAATCGTAATCGATTGTATTTTTTTTTTTTTTTTGCATAATCTAATCGTTGCTGTAATCGTAATTTCAATTTAGCAAGGGTATGTAATCGAAATTAATCTCTTATTTTTCATGCTCGTAATCAAAATCGCAATCGATTACACTTTCTTGTAATCGACTTCAACCACGAACGTAACATTTACAACAATGTTTAACGTTTCTAAATCATATTTTCATAATTACTGACACAGATTAAGTTTATTTCCCCAAAAGAAAAAAAAAATAAGCAAGTGATATCTCATTCCTTTGCTTTGAGATAATTCACAGACAAATCATACTACTTTCCTTAACGTCAACAAATCGAATGTTGTCGAATTACTTTTTTTTGACGTAATAACAATGGTGGAAAATAAACTCTCGTTCTCGCTCTGAGTAAAAGTGTATTTTTTCACCTTTTGATGCAAAATTAATGAGATCGCTTTATGAAAAAGCTTTTCCGTATTAGAACAAAAAAGAAGCGCGTGTGAGTAATTTGTTTCAGGTAACTGTTCCCATTTTTTTATAGTAGGAACACATACATATATACACATATATATATATATATATATATATATATATATATATATATATTGGGGGGGGGGATTTCAGGAATTGTCTTCGTTGTAATCATTGTAAAGAAAAAGGGGCAGCACCCGTTGAAATGAGTTTCACATTGCTAAATTGTAATTTAAAACTAAGCATTAGGGATGCACCGATTAATCGGCAGTGCCGATTAATCGGCCATAATCGGTCACTTTGCCTATTATTAATAATCGGCAAAATCGGGCCGATTAATCGGCGGAAAAAAAACTTTTAAATATTATTTTTTAAAGTAAACCTTTACTAAGAAATTATGATGAATAATTTTATTAACAGTAATAATAATCCTCACCGTTGATGTAAAGTTTTTAATACATTAATTCTCCTATTTTGAATAAAAATACAGATAGTTAATGTAGCAACATTTCTCATGCGTTGATACTTTTCTCCTTGCTTTTAGATAATCTTCAATTTTCACAAAGAATAAAAGTCTTGAATTACATAGCTACTAATAATTGAAAAATTGAAACTGAAAGAACTTCAAAAATGGATTGCTCACCACACAGACTCCCCTCCTTTTTTTTTTTTGAATTTTCATGTCTAGTTTACATAATTAGCAATGTGTTATTGCAATATTATTGACAATAATATGAAAATTAGTTCAGAGAAATTTGATAAAATTTTGAAATTATTTTGGGAAAATTAGGAAAATGGAAGAAAAAATTAGGAACTATTTTAAAAGTTAGAATTGTAAAAAAAAACGAAGAAAAAACTGTAACGGTGAAATTGGTAGTACTGAAAACAACCATTTTATTCATTAATCGGCTTGACCGATTAATCGGCCGATTATCAACTGCCGTTTAATCGGTAATCGGTAATCGGCCAATTTGCTTATCGGTGCATCCCTACTAAGCATCATTTTCCATTAAAAATTTTCAGCACAAAAATTATTAATTTAGGGTTGGTTAGGGTAAGTGGGCCCCCTTTTTAGAACAGTTCATTTTTAGAGCCTTATACAAAAGTTTTAAAGCAAAACATCTTAAATTTGTTGACTTATTTTATCTTGGACATTATTAATAAACACAAGTTCAGTATTATTTCCTAAAAATATGCTTTAAATATTTTTAGCTATGGTATTCTTTACAAAATGACGTGGGGGACCCACTTACCCCCTAGGAAGGAGTAAGTGGGCCACCCCCCAGTTATTTATATTTAAAGTGAGCATACATAAAAAAGGGGTTTGCGGTTCCTACCTGATAAAGTATGTAAAATTTTAGTAGGAAATCTTTTTTTGTAAATGTATCCATTAACGATATATTTACTTAATATTTACGATATATTTACTTAAATGTGTATGACAGAAAATTATAAAGCGGAATACAAAACAATTGTGACTGTGAAATTCATTAAAAGCCGTTAGGCATATTTTTTGCTTTTACATATAAATTACTGTTGAATAAACATAATAGAGTCGATTAAGATCAATTTTGGTAAAATAGAAAAAAAAATTATAGATTGAAAAAAAAAACGGAAACACTTAATGGCAGCGTCTATTTGAAGTTTTCTGGGGGAGAAACATTATCTTTTCACATCCTCAGTTATAATTCTAACATCACCTACATCAAACCAATAAAGAGCGTAGCTATTTCTATTCTTCCTGTCAAATTTTGCAGTATTTTTTTTCACCCACTGCGCCGTTGAGGCCCCGAGTCTCTGTTCTCCAGTACGCATTTGGTTCCACTTGGTTTTGACTTTCACTTTACTTCACACTCCAGGTCCCCCCCCCCCCGTACATACCACAACTCGCTTTTTAACCGGGATGGGGCCCTGAAGAGCGCTCTGTTCATTTTTAACCAGGCCCAAGGGCTGAGTAAACCCTTGGCCCAGCACACCCCAGAGGTTTTGTTTCACTTCGAGGATTTTGTGACCACGAATATTTTTAACGTCCCCCAGCAACCATTAATGAAGACGGTGGATCTTTGATCGGCGGCTAAATGATCGACCCGAGACCCTCCGGTTACGAGTCCGACGACTAACCGATTGGACAACCGCGGCCTCAGGCCCCTATATAGACGAGCCGACGCATCAAGATTACCACTTAGGATCCAGCGCGTGTGTGAGGATTGTCTTTTCTGGCCAGTTATCGCTTTTTGGTAACTTTTTACGTAAATTAACAAAGCTTGGCAATGATTTGTTTCATGTTTTAAAATTAGATCTTCATAATACTTTATGGTTTTCTTTGATGCAAGTTTCACAAATACATAGTTACTAGCTTTTGCAGTTTTTGTAGCTAAATCATCAATTTCTTCTAGGTTTCCATCACTATTGTTCATTTCGTCGTAGAAATTGCTTCATTAAAACTGCTTTTCATTTTGAAATCATCATTATTATGAGGGGGCCCACTTACACCATAGTGAGGAGACCCACTTACCCTAATAGATAAAAAAAACGGGGTAAGTGGGACCCCTCCCCTTAAACACTTATTAATAATACTTTGCATAAAATTTTTATTTCAATGTGTACTTTAGGTTAAACTCTACAAGAAAACTTGATGAACATAGAAAAGATAATAAAAACTAACATTGAAGCACTTTGAAAAAGGTTGTTTGAATTTGCAAAAAAAAAAAAAAATTTTTTGAATTTTTTTTTTGACATATATTATATGATCCAAAAAAAAGTTCCATGAAACCCAAATGTATGCAAAAGCAATCACTGTGATGCAAGTTTACATGATCAGTACAAAAAAGTATAAAAACCATATGCTCATTTCAGTTTTAAGGGCGGTGGCCCACTTACCCGAACTAATTTATCCCGAACCCACTTTATCCTAATTAAAAGAACACTGAAAATCATTTCATCATGCAAAAGTTTAAAAGACATTCAACTGTCGTAAGAATAGGAACGAAATCATTTCCCAGCCTTTCCTTAAAGTACTTTAGGATGACAACAGTTTTTAAATTCTTTTAAATAAGGGCGCCTCCAGAAGTGACCTTAGGCACTGTTTACTCAAAGTATTGCACTCGGATAAATGACAATGCTTCAATCCCCCTTTTTGAGGGAGATATCAAACTTATAAACAAGGTAGCGACGTAGTTAAGTTATTTTTTTAATAAGGAAATCACCCCTTGATATTTTTCAGAGGAGTGAAATTCAAAATTAACTTTTTAACTGTGAAATGTACTTCAAAAGTGAAGTCATATTTTAATCTAACTTTCTAATGATGAGGTGTATGACAGGAAAAGAAGAGAAGTGTACGAGTTATATTTTATCACTTATAACGTTTGACATTTTGTATTAAAAAAAGTAACATAACATTCAAATGTATCATTAACCCCGTCTTGCTCGCTCTCGTCAAAATCACGGACTGAGCTTTCGTCTCTTATTTCTAGTATCCGTGATATTTTAGGACTCCAGAGTACAAAATTCAAGCTAAAAAAATTCCAAAAACCAAGGATGAATAGGTTTATTGCATAAACGCCTTTTCTTATACCACTTTTTAAATGAAAAATTAGTAATAAAAAGTTTTATGACTTTTTCTTTTTGAAAATAATGAAACCATTATGGGGTTAAAAAATAACCTTTTTTTTTATTATAATTTATGAGGTTGTTTGCCACAAAATATATTTTAGAAAACAAGAACCAAAAATCTTTATTGTCTTCCTAAATTCATTTTCTTATTAAGATGTTTTATTGTGATAAAATAAAGCTGCACTAATATTTTTGTAAATTCTAGTAGGATATATAACTTTGATGTCCTATTTTTTCTGCTCTTTGATAACAGGTTCCATCAAGAAAACGGTAAATTCAGAGGTTTCCCGAAAGTTTCTTTTTTCGCAAGTTTTTTTACTTTTGTATCACTCATTTTCATCTCCAGAAATATAAGCATCGTTCATGATGAGAGTGAATTTAGTAGTAACCCCTTTAATCTTTCACTGCGGAAAGAAAAAAAAAAGCTTGCAAGTTCACGTGCTTACTCTTTGCAGATTCACGTGTGCAACTGCGAGGATCTTTCTTAAGGAAATGACCTACGGATGCCGCTCTCGTTTCCCACTTTCATTTAATACCCAGGAAAAACTTGAGCGTCAAACAGTGTTACAGATTTTATTACAAACACTAATTACTTAATTTAAGGAAAAGAGATGACTAGGGAATCATAGCCTCAAATGTTCTTTATTTTTTCTCAAATTTCTCAAAAAAAAAAAAAAAAAGTTTTTCGCTTTTGTAAGCTAGGAGACGTTAAATTTTGAAACTAAGTAATTCAGTTGTAATTAGTGTATCAAATCTATACCTCAGAACCAGACTAGCGTAAGTTCATTTTCGTAATTTTTCAGGAGAGGGCAAAATCATTTGTCTTATGCATGCAAAGTGTGGGGACTCGCGCCCTTTTAAGGCTACTAAATAATTGTGAAGGAATTTCTTCTATAGAATGACGTTTTCATGGGTCGATGCGGAATAAGATCTACATACGATGCGGTAATGAAGTGAAAATCGCCATTTTTGAACTTACGTCCGTCGTTCTGGTTCTAAGGTTTAGAAATAGAGATGCTCCGAATCCCATATTTTGCCGAATATCGAATATTTGAATAAAATATTTTAACCTATAATGTAGTTGAACTCAGGGGCGGATACAAGGGAGGGGCGATGGAGGCGATCGCCCCTCCCTTAAGGGACTCTCAACCAGTAAATTTTCAACATTGAAGCTCAAAAAACTTAATTTTAGACGAGTTATAATGAGGTTGAAGGATGGAAATTTGGGCTTTCCCTCGGAAATGTTTCAAAATTGAAGTCCGAAACTTATGTGATCAATATTTACAAACCGGTATGAATAGTAAAAAGTTACTAATAAAAGTCAACCGCCCCTCCCTTGAACAAGTTCTGGATCCGCCCTTCGTTGAACTTTATGTCAATTTAAAATGCAAAATGTATTTTGTGAAACATTAATGCATTCCCATTTCACATCGTAAATTTATCTATACATTAAGTGTAATTATTAATTTAGAATAATTTTTTATAGTTTGGCTTACGTTTAACTGCAACTCTGCATAAAGCATTGTCTACACATTACTTGCTTGAAATATCATTTCAAATTACAATTTTTGGAAGTGATTTTCTGCTTTGTTTACTAAGTAACTGATGAATAATTTGAATATAATTAATTTCAGTTAGGTTATTTTTTTTATAAGATTTAAAATTTTATTGCAAGATTTAAAATCTAAGTATCCTATTGGTTTTTTTTCTCTTATTTTTATTATTTTATTTTATTTTGCTTTCTTTATGTTTATTTATCTTTTTAGCTGCATATCTATATCTATAAAAATGAGTGTATGTATATATACTTGTTCTCTATACAAATCCACAGTTTGGGTCAGATTTTCATCAAACTTGACACAGAGGTTCCTTGATGCCCTAGAATTCTCATAGGCGGGGTCTTGTAATTTTAAAAAATCTAAAAAGCTCAAATTTAAATTTTTTGTCAAAAAATGACCCTTTTATAGGAATCTAGCCAATTTATATTGTAATCGAGATAGGCCTTTTAGCATTCAAATTGATGAAATTTAAGATTTTTAAATATGAGTATTTTCCAACAATGATTACGATTAAAATAATGAATTTTCAATTTAAGGCGTATCTATTTCCTTTTAGCATTGAAATAAGTAAAAAACAATCATAATTCATGTGGACTTTATAAAAAGAACCACGGATTTGAATTTCAAATTTGCAATGCGACGACAGTTGCGTCTGTAATGGAGATAAGCCTTCAGAACGAGAAATAGATTTATTTTTGAGTTATAATAATTTTTACTTTGTAGGTGGGAACAATTAATAAAGAAAAGTTAATATTTTAAATTTGGCGGGTGAAATTGATGCAATTTTTTCACTTCCATGTGCATATATTTCATGCCAGTGGACGCGGCAAAGCACAGACAACATTTATCTTTAATTTTCACCTTTTGATAAGACTATTTTTCTGTAAACGTTTAACTTTCTGTAATATTTTAGGAACTGCTTTGATATAAGCCCCAAATCGGAAATTTGGCAACTTTTTTTCTCGCCAAGCAAGAAAACCTGTTGCCACAAAAATTATTGCCACAAAACTTCAAAAAATAAACTCAAAAAATGGTACAAATGCAAGAAAATACTAAATTTGGCAACAGCAGAAACCTAAATTAGCTGTAAAAACCTAAATTGGCAACACCAAAATAGGAAACAGCAACCCTAAAGAGTCCGTAGGGAGTTCCAGATTTGGCGAGTAATTTTTTTTTGGGGGGGGGGGTATATCAAAGTTATACCATATTTTAGTTTTTTTTTCAAAGTTTGTACCTGAGAGACAGATTGATGCAAATTATTTTATACCCATATGAATAGAACTCTTTCAAACTTTTTTTCCCTGAATGCTATGTTGTATTAATAAGCACCCGGGCAACGCCGGGTATTAAGCTAGTTTTATATAAAAATAGCTGTGAATGTTAATTAGTTATAAATTGACGCAATATATTTATGGCTACTTAACATTATGATGTTCCTCTGTGTCGAAATGTTGTCACACTTACATTAGTTAAAAAAATTTAATGTGTTATAAGATTTTAGAAAAAGTGTAAAGCAACAAAATTGAAATGTAACATCTGAGTGTTTTTTCTTACATTTGAGTTTTTCATGTGATAAAAATTAAGTTACAGATTGAATTAATTTTGTACTATGGTACTATAGCTTTTATTCATTGTGTAAAAAAGGACTGTTTATTTACCAATTACCAAACACTTACGTCTGTTAACTATTTAGTTGCCGAATTTTCAAGCATTCGGCCGAACCGAATATTCGGTTAGTCTGCCTCATATGCAGTATACCGAACATAAACCGAATATTCGATGTATATATATATACAATTTTATGCTGTAACTTTGCGTTTTATTAAAATGATCTAATATGATGACTTCAACAAGTTATTTATTTGAAAATGTCAAACATAATTACATAACTCAACTCAGCATAAATCAACTCAAGTACTAAATCATGATGGCTTTGGGCCAGCAATTCGGACAGCTCTTTAAATTCGTCATTTTTCAAAACTTACATTAAAGTTGACTGATGTAATGGATCGACTTATATCATAGGAAAATAAAATAACTATTTGAGTTTGTATGAATGAACAAGGGAAAAAATAGTACTTTATATTGGATTAAAATTTTGTCCCCCTCAAAAAAATAAATAAAATAAGAAGCTATTTAACGAAGAAAACAACGCAATTTATTGGATTAAAATGTTATATAAAAATAATTGACATGTTAACTTCATAACATACACGGCTAAAAATGAACCGTTGTTTTTACAGTGTAATACTGGCAGCCGAGGTTCCAATTTAAAACTAAAATGCGCAGTAATAAACTGCAAAACTAATAATTTTAGTTTTTTACTGTGAAGTTAGAAATTTTGGTTTATTGCCGTAAAATTTAGCTGTATTATACTGTAAAAACAACAGTATAAATAATGGCAGCAGAGGTTACAGTTTAAAACTGTAAAATGCACGGTAATAAACTGTAAAATTAGTAATTTTGCAGCTTATTACTGTAAAATTTACAATTTTACAGTTTAGTTTTGCAAAAGTAGAAGTTTTAATGTTTATTACTGTAAAATTAGCAATTTTTACAGTTTATTAGTATAAAATTAGCTGTATTATACTGTAATTCATTTTTACAGTGTACTTTTTTAAGACTATTTCTCAAGTTATTTTCTTTGTCATAATGTGCAACTTTTACTTCCACTTTTTAATTGTAGAATAATAAGTAATTACTTAAGCTTTCTAATTGTCGCCAAAGCAATAAAAAACCGTAATTATGAAAATTTCGCGAATAAATTTAACTCACTAATTTTGAGGATGTACTTGAGCAAGCTTATATTTAGATTTTGGGCACTTAAATATTTTCAAACAATGCAGGCTTTAGAAGCATTCTTAGATTCACTTTAATATCATCAGTTTAAAAGCCTTTTTGAAAGCGCTTTTTTTTTTTCAGTACACTTTTTCAAAATTGCTTTAAAATTCGAGCACACAAACGTTGAACATTTATAGAAGATTAACGGTAAATGTAAGTTATTCTCTTTTTATGTGCAGTAAATTATATTCAAGCAGAGGTCGATATCATTTTAAAAAAAAATCTTTTTTGAATTTCGAAGCGTTTTATTTCAAATAAATTTCAAAACAAAAACTTAATATATTCCATAGGCGAAAAAGTGTGAAACAAATTAAATAAATGACTTCTTAATTCCAACACTCAAAGTTGAGTTAATCTTAATATCTTTATATTTAGGATAATTCTAAAGCACCGAATAAATTTTAATAAAAAATTATAGAAAAGAAACAGACAGTATCGTAAAATGGGGTGTATAGGAACAGCGGGGTCAATCGGAAAAAAACTTCCCGACCGTACAAAGAAATTCTTCATAAATATACTACTGGGTATTTTTCGCCATTAATTTTTTTTTAGAAAGGTAAGATCGTAGGAATTAGGAAAAAAACGACTTTCGTCAATCTGGCAGCTCTACTGGCTTATATGGAGGGATGCACGTAGAATGCTAGAAAACGTCACGTTTTCATAGACTGCAAAACTTCATATGCAAGAACAAACCTTCTTATATTTTAAACCAAAGAGTGGTCTGTTTCAATTATGTATGTCTCTGAACAACAGAATATCACATTAGCATTTACATTTTTTAAAAATCGTGTCATAAAAATGAAGAATTCTGAAAAATGCCACAGGAAAAAAATTTGCGGGGTGTATCGGAACACTTGGTTCTGTTGTTCCAATTCAAACTTATTTAAAGGAAACTGTTTGAAAAATCAAGATTCTAACCCCAATTCTTCTAGTCAAGGCAAGAACAAAGATTTATTACTGTTTATCTCTTCTCGTGAGCAACTAGACCTTAGAATGACAGAAAATTGCAGATTGAAAAAGATTTTTGCTCCAGGAGACTTCTTTTTACCTAAAATACATGGGGGAAAGTCATACATACTTTATGTAGCATAAGTCCAGCACACACACAGTGATGAATAAGTGGGAAAATCTTACAGGACAATGCCCAAAACCCAGAGATTTTAAGAAACTAAAAAAATGGCAGCGTTCATCCCAGAAGATGTTATGAAAAAACTTAAGCCAAGCCACAACTGCTAGTTTTAAGGACAAGTACATATCGCACATCCAGAATGAAAGGGGCACATCTCAAAAAATGCATTTTTTGGAAATATGTTTAAATAACGTACCTTAGTAGACCTTACATGAGAAACCGACCCATTTTTTTCTAGTGTTAACAGTCGCAGCTAAAAAGCAACTTATGCCCTTATCATTCTCCAGATTCTGCCGATTGTGAAGGGAGAATTGAGTTTGAAAGGGGCACATCTTTGATAATCAGAGTTCGCCGAGCGGAATTGGTGCAAATTATGGCTAGTACTCTTTTTTAAACCAATTAAGAAAACCGTAATTTTGTTTTCTTTTGAAGTGACACTCGTTTTAATTGTTCGTTATTAAGTATAAATTGTTTGTGCACAAGTACTTTATAATCGGTTCCTTTTTTTAGAATAAGAAGAATAGTATTATGTAACCTAGCGTCAAATCATTAGGAATTAAAATTTGATTTAATATCGCTCTGAAATGAAACAGCGATAGGAAGTATCAGTTGACAAAATGTTTCACATTTCAAATGAAATAAATATATATCTAAAAATCCTTGGAACAATTTTTTTCTTCGAGAAAACTTGCAATTTTTTAATATACTAAAATTTCCTATATTTCATACAGTACACTCTATCATTACAGCTAATTCAAAAAGAATGTATAAAAATATTTTTGGTAAAACTAAGCATCATGACTTCAGTGCATAATTAACCGTTTTAAATTCTACAGTCGAAAAATAAGTGAATCTAATTATTTTTTATTAGTTTTGTTTATCAGCTTCTATGCTTTTATATTGAAAAAAATTGCTATTAAATTGAAAACAGTAACGTATCACCTAATTTGTTGATTAAATACTTTTAGAACTATTTTATAACTCTACTACACAGAACCCTTTTTGTTAAATGTTTGTTAAAAGCTACAAACTTGAAAATAACTTTGTCACACATTTAGAATTACTATACCTATTTAAGTACAACGTTTAAACTACAAGCAAGGTCAATATTGAGAAATCAAAACACAAAAAAAAAAAAAAAAAAAAAAAAAATCTGCAAACAATTTATAGATACGTTATTTTTTTAATAAATTTGAAATTCTTCGTATTATTTTTTCCCTTCGACTTTTTTAAATAGATCGTCTGCTTTGCGTTTAAACCTTCTGAAATGTTAAATCGAATCATTAATAAAGAAAGAAAACTATAATTGCTGTTGACTTTCTGCGCCCGTTTTGATCTAAATTCATACCCTGTTAAAGAGCGAAAATTAAAATTGGTAGTAGAATGTTTACATTCTGACTTTCGGTAGGATATCAATGGTTTACAGAAAGGCTTAATTTTTACGTTGAAACTGAAAATAATAACTGTATGAGAGTAAAATTTTGTATTAATGTTATTGGTATTGTCATTCCTGCGAAACTGAACTATAAAGATGGAAATACCAATTACTGTCTAACATTTTTTCGCTAAACCTCCGTTGAATCTGCGCACGCGCCAAGTCTCTTCTGACTTTTTCGAAATAGGGGGGAAATGCAACGAGGAAGCAGCAGGCGAACAAAAGCTGAAGGCATCGGGAAGTGCGCATCCTAAACCTACCTCCCCTTTTTCAAATGGAAGCGTTCGTGGCTGCCAGGCGCACAATACGCAAACAGACAGTAGTTATTACTTTTTTACTTCCTTGTAAGTAGTACAGGAAGTAATGTTTTCTCGAAAAGATTTGCATTCAACTGCGGCCTAAATTTCTACTTTACTCATTTTCGAAGGAATGTCTTTTTTTTTTTGGCGCATCCGACCGTGCATACGTACGTACAAAAGTATAAGCAACTAAAATGCCCTTTTTTTTCCCATTATCGAGTTAATTATCACGAGTTGTCTCGTGATGCGTAGGAATCAGGAAAAATCAAAATCCCTACAAAAAGTAGTGTAAAATTTCGCCTGTAGAAAAGAGAAATTTTATGATTTTAAAATTTAATTTAGGCCTTTTCGGATTTCGTAAAATTTCAGCCACTGTAAGTAATAATGTAAGTATTCCACTTAAAAGATTTTCTTGCAACTCTCAGCCCCCCTCTCGTAAGCAGAGTTAAAGAACCCTGGCGTGACGTTCTGAGCATGAAAGGACTTACGTGCCAAATGCGGCTCAAATCCGTTGTAATTTTGGGATTTGTATGAACCCCCCTTCCTTGGGGGGAGGCAGTTGCCCCCACTCGTGGATAATAAAAAGGCCCGATATAAATTGCACAACACATGCATCATTAAAAAAGGTAGGTTAAAATCATGACAAGAACTTCAAAAAATAAATAAATGGTGTATAAACCGATGCCCGTAAGAATAGCTATTTTGAGATGTGCCCCTTTCATTCTCCACGAAAATGGAGAATGAAAGGGGCACTTCTCATTAATTACCGACTTATTTAAAATTGACCGGGAAACGCAGACCATAGTCACCTAGCAGAACCTTTAATCAACCAATCAATGAGAGTTTATCTGATTTCAATAGTTATTAGAGTCAGGGCAAGGATTTAAAAAAGTTTAAATTTTCAAATCGATTTTTCTCAAAACAGCTATTTTGAGATGTGCCCCTTTCATTCTGGATGTGCGATATTTGTGGACGATATGAGTGACTGCAATTTATGTTACAGCTTTGTATTTCAATTCAAAAGCATTTCTTAAAATTAATTTCAATTTTTCATAAGTTCAAAATCATTTTAAATTTTGACAAATCATAAACGTTTACTGGTACAGAAAATAAATTTTTATTTGACAATAATTATCTGTTCTTATTCTTACCCATCAATATTACTCATGTTTGTCTCAGTGGTTGGAAAAACTACATATTTTTTGTAGCGAACTACAACTACAACTACTTTCTTATAAATGTAGTTAACTACAGCTACAACTACTTTTTTTTTAATGTAGCGCGCTACACTACTTTTGAAAAGTAGTCGCTACTTCGCTACTTTTCAAAAACATATGAGAAAAAAAATTGAATTTTTATTGTAGGAATTTAATTTTGAGTTTCAAGGGGGTTGGCAAGGGCGTAGCTAGGGGGGTGCAGCTGCACCCCCTAGATCAGAGTCAATGGGAGGTCACTGTGACCTCCCATTTTATTTATTTTTTTGACAAACGATTTTGTCCCCTTTCCTGCTTTTCATTGTAACATGCTGATGCAAACAAATAAGTTCGTGTTTTATTACTCGGTGAAATTTGGAATTTCAATTTCATTCGGTCATTGAGAGTCTCCCCCCCCCTTCGCCTCCTCTCCCACCAATAAGTTTTAAGTCCTTGGCGCCACATCAGAAAATCAGCTTCATTCTTTACCTAACACGGATCCTTGTACCAAACCCAAATTTGTCTTTTAGCATGAAAACAACTTTTTTCATCTGAGTATGCGAAGAATAAAAATTTTAGGGTGAAATATTATAAGTAAGCTTGCCTGTTTTTGAGGAGAAAATTTTTAATTTACCGAATGAAACTCAGAACTTTACTGAATGATTAAAAAAATGCATTCTCATCTATGTCTACCAAAAGCGACGTAAATTAATTAATTAAAGAAAAAAAATAAAATAAAATGAAGTTCAGCCTTGCAATACTGTCTCACTGTTTTCAAATTTCATCAGCCAATTTGTATCGGATAAGAACTTTTTGGGAGGTCACAGTGACCTCCTATTGGGGTGCCACTGCTTGCACCCCCTAACGTGAGTCCTGGCTACGCCCTTGGGGAGTTGCGTCTCGGTCTGAACACCATCCCTATTAATACGCCACCGATAAAATGAAATGAAAACGTTTTTCCAATTGTGTCAAATGTCAAAAATATTTAATAATTGATTTTTATTATTTTAATATTTTTCAATACTCCGTCACTAAAGAAGCAAAACTAAAGAAATATGAAAAACATACTAAACGGTACTAGTATTCATTATGAAATATTAATAAATAAGCTATCTGAAGTGTGAAACATAACTAAAAATGCTTAACTTACTTCAATATGCAGTTTTAAATTGTATGCGGATGACTTAGAAACAGAAAGTTTTTTTTTTCAAAGTGCAAAGTTTGCACGAAAATCATTTCAATAACTGTGAAGTATTTATTATACGCCGGCCAGGGCAGCTCGATATTGTCATCTTCTATCAAATTTGTATCCTCTTCTATTAAAATTGCTGCCATGTTTGGTGGACATTGGAACAATAATCCAATTGAGCATTGAGCGCTAAAGCATTCATTTACATGACATTCTCGGTTGCTATAAAACACTAACACTCAGTTATCGCTCATTCATAAATTTTCCTTCCTCAGCCATACACTATATTCAATGCAAATATTGGCGGAATATGAAAATGGTGACGCCAAAGAAACCAATGCCGTCTAACATATAGAACTTATGGCGTCAAAATGATATGCCTGAGATCAGTTCGAATTTGTATGATTCATTTTTCTCACTGCTTTCGCAAAGGAAATCGTGTACGATATGCGCCAGTCAGACGCGATTGAATCTTTTTTTTTTCTGTTTTTTTTGCTCCATTAGAAAGTAGTTTTATGAAATCGCTACAAACTACAACATTTTTGTATCGCGCTACTCACTACACTACTTTTTTTAAAAAGTAGTGCGCTACACTACAAACTACTAAAAAATGTAGCTACTACAGTAGTTTCGCTACTTGTAGCGCGCTACTTCCGACCACTGGTTTGTCTGACATATTACAGGTTAAATTGAAAAAAATAAAAATTTTAACATGTGTTCCGATTGCCCCCTATCAACGGGGTGATTCGGAACACCCCTAAATTCCTATATATTTTAATAATAACTGTTCGAAATATTTGTCTTTGCTTGAAATATCAAAAGCAAAGCAAGACCCGAAGTTTTTACCCAAAAAATCAAATTAAAAAAAATATCTTTTAACTACTTTTTTGCAATTAAAGCAGAAAAGTGTTCCGATTCACCCCATTTTACGGTATACATCTAAGTGAGAATAGCTTTTACTATGCCACCAATATTTCTTCTCTTAATTTTCAATTAAAAACTTATTGGCTGCTTTAGAATTAACCAAAATACAAAAATATTAAGATCAACTGAGCATTTTGAGTGTTATAATCTAGAAATCATATACCTATTTATTTCATTTCATACTTTTCAGTGCGAACCTAGCTTGAAGAAATAAGCTTCAGAATTGAAAACTTTTAATTTTTTTTTATTTTATTAAATAATTTTCATTTAATAGAGACCTTAATTTTCCTTGTTTTAACTTGTATCTGCGTTACTAAATTTCTCTTACAATATATATTGGATTTTATGAAAAGATTTTGATGCATTGAATGACGAAACATCGCGCTTACATTCGAAGTTTCTCCAAGCTGAAAAGGTGTTCACATATTCATCAGCATCTTCCTTATTTCTGACACACATCCGAAAAAAAAGTTTCAAAAGAGCTATCAATAGCCAAATATGGGTTATGCGCAGCAGGTGATTTGTATGCCTTCTTCTGATGAAACTCTCCTCCGAGCCTGTGTGGAAATGCTCTTAAAAGTCGACTTTCACTGACGAGGAAATGTTTTATGAGTGATCTTAGGAATCCGATGTATTGGGGGAGGGGGGGGGTAATGTCATTTCTTCAGGTCTGTCATGTCGATTCTTTTTTCACAGGGGTTATTTTTTTACTGTTAGGAAAGTATTACTCAATGCAAAATTTATTTAAAAACACCAGAAACCACCCCCACTTACATGTAAATACTGTCCGTCCGTGAAACAGGCGCCTAGCACTCGCGAACTATTCCACTTTAAAAGGGGATCATGGGTTGTGAGTGGGAACTTTCCGAAGTTTTCAATTTAAAACTTGTATTTTTGCTATTCTTTTGGCATATTCAACTAAACTATGTATTTGAAATTAGCATCGTTTCTACGTTGTTTGATACGGCTCAAAATGCTTCTTATTATTCTTCCCAAGATTGTTATCTTATCCATCACCCCTATTTTGGTAAGATCAGAGAAGACCTGACGCATGCGTACATACGCGGAAGGTTTTGCCGAAGAAAATCAGACTGTGCGCAGTAGCGGATTTACCATACTGAAAATATTGCTATTGCAAAGACCGCCCATGACTAGGGACATCGTAGGAGTTACAAAAATGCATATAATGCATAAAGGTTTTACATAGTTCCGTGATAAACAAAGGTGGCCCAAAGAATGCATTGGGGCGGCCCCCCAAACTTTTAAATGCACCAATACAAATATATTTAAGTATTCAAGCCGGGCGCGAAGGGGGATGGAGGAAGTTGTCTTTTCCCTGCATGTTTTACCAAGTAAATTTAAAACCAATTTCGCTTTTTAGTAGTTTTCTCACGTAAGTTTTTCGCACAAGCTGAATGTTTCAATAAAAGAAAAAATACACGGCGAAATGCTTTGAAATTTTTACTGCACTATAACAGCAGTATTATAAGTCCATACACCGAATTTGGAAACAATTTATTGAAAAAATACTAATAACTCGTTTCAAAATAAATTTTGTTGCGTCTCAAAATTTTATGCACAAAAGCGAAATATTTACATTCCACAATACACAAGAGTTCTTTAGCTGTCTCTGGTATTTTTATTGCGACTGACAAGAAGGATTATGCGATTCTCGATTGATAACAAGAAATTATGGGGGGATTTGGGGGAAAATCTGCCACAGGGTTGTTAATTTTTCCGAGCTCTTTTACTCAATAACACTGCTCCATTTTCATATTAAAGTCACATGAGATGATTTCTAGTTGTGCTCTACCGGATTGAGATCTGAGATGAGTGCATGTTATTAGTTCATCACACTGGTATTCTGAGACGTGAGTCATTCTGTTGTACAGCGAGAAGTGTGTATTGATGCGTTGTCTTGCTGAAAGATCTCCTTGGGAGCACCCATGAGCTCATGAAACTACGAAATACACTGCTCGACATTGAAAATGCAACACCAAGAAGGAGTGGTCAGAAATTGATTAAATTTGCTAAGAAGACAGAGACAGCATGGAACAATAAGATATATTTATTTCAAAATAAATAAGCAAAATTTAGAGCGAGGACGGCGTCGGCTCAGTAAGAAGTAGGACCACCGCGGACAGCGATGCACGAAGAAACACGTCTAGGCATGGAGTCAATAAGCCTGCGGATGGTGTCCTGAGGGATGGCACTCCATTACCTTTCAACCATTTGCCACTGTTCGTCCTCTGAACGAGGCACTGGCAGGTTCTGCAAACGGCGTCCAATCACGTCCCACACATGTTCGATTGGTGACGAGTCAGGAGAGTATGGTGGCCAGGAAAGCATCTGTACACCTCGCAGAGCATGTTGGCTGATTCGAGCACTGTGAGGCCGGGCGTTATCCTGTTGAAAAATTGCATTTGGCAGACCCTGAAGATAGGGGATTGCCACCGGCCGCAGTACATTATCTACATATCGTTGGGCCGTCATAGTGCCCCGAATACGAACTAGAGGTGATGCGGAATTGTATGCAATAGCGCCTCAAACCATTATGCCACGTTGTCGCGCTGTGGGGCGTTCCACAGTTACTGCCGGATTCGATCTTTCTCCACGTCGACGCCACACACGTATGCGATGACTATCGCTGGACAAACAGAAGCGGGATTCATCTGAGAACACTACGGTTTGCCATTCTGCCATCCACGTCGCTCTGGTCCGGCACCATTCCAAACGTTGGAGTCTGTGCTGTGAGGTCAATGGCAGTCTTCTTAGCGGGCGCCGTGATTGCAGGCCACGTGCAATCAGTCGACGGGAAATGGTTCTGGTCGACACAGGAACATCCAGGGTACCTTGCACGTGCTGCAGAATCGACGTACAAGTGACTTGCGGGTCCGCCACAGCTTGTCGGTGAATCCGTTGATCCAAGCGGTCTGACGTCACTCTGGCTGCACCTGCACCCCTCAATGTGGCTACATTTCCTCTTACCAACTATCTCCGACACAGCCGATGCACAGTGCTTGCATCCATGTGGGTATCATCTGCAATTTGACGTATGGACCAACCTCCCCTTCTCAGTCCGATCACCATAGCCCTTGTAAAGTCGTCTATATGCTGGAAGTGTCTTCGTTGAGGACGGCGTGGCATTTCCTCCTATCACACGTATCCTTCGAGACAAAAACCAAATTTCTCCGATAATTAGTCTGGCAGAAAAACCAACATGAACATAGCCCACTTTTCAACTTCAGTCTCTTATATCTTACTTCACGTGCGTCGGAGAGCTGCGCATTTCATATCATTTGCATAATACGGTGACATGCGTCTACGGTAAAATTTGCATGAATTTCTGACCACTCCTTCTTGGTGTTGCATTTTCAATGTCGAGCAGTGTATGTTCACCCAGAGTTTCTTGACAGTTCTTTAAATTTTGTGTACCATTTAGGAAGCAAAGAGAGGTTCTCCATTAAATACAAATACTTAACATACCATAAACAAACTATCATCTTATTGCCTGCAGCAAATGCTCTTCCGTTCTTTCCTCAAGTCACTCTAATAGAATTCCAAGGGGGCCTAGGGCACCCAAATTTTGCATATTTTTATCAGAGAAAGTAACATTCATTTTTTAGTCACGATGACACATGTGCTCTTTTTCCTATTAAAACATGGCCTATTTTAGTAAAAGTTTCCGAAAAGGCTAAGCACCATCTTTTTTTTTTTGAGGAATCTTGATTCAGTTGTTCATCTACTTATGCTGTCACATGCTGTTTTTGATCCAAGTTGAAGTTTCGTAGGATTTAAGAAACTAATTGTCAGTTCGAGCGCTTTTTTTCAATTCCTTCATCCTGAAAATAGGTAAATTTTCTTTTCCCTTTTGATCGATACGCATTTTTGAAGTGTTCTCCACTCAGTAAAACTATGCATTACCATACTAGGACCAATGTATTTAAAAGACGAAATATTAGCAACATGGATTCATTTTCAAAATTCAGCTTCCAAACTTTCTCATCTTCTTCAGGCTAGAACTACAGAGATTTTGGGATTTTTATTATTCATTGAGCAATCTCTCACTGAGATTGTCCCTTTATATACTTTTTTCTTTTATATAAGAAAAAAGTCTCGCCTTTTCTCCACTAACCGAATTTCAAGAGATATTTGTATACAATCTGACTTGTGCATAAACTTTTGCGATAGCAAAAAAAAAAAAAAAAAAAAAAAAAAAACTTCTTCTTTTTTCAGATTTTCGCTTTGTTATATTTTTCAAAACGCCAGACACGTATTTAGGATCATATTGTCCACCTACAGTAGAAATTTCATATTATTCCACTGATTTTTTTTAAAATTCAAGTATTTGCTTTGTGCTTAAACTTTGGCGCCTCACTGTATCTTGTTGTGTAACTATTGAAAAATCCTCCTTTCTACAGAACCAGGAAACGTACCCAAAACCAATCATTATTGGATTGATTTTCCCCTGAACTCGATTTGCACAAAAGCTGTTTCCAGAAAAATCTCGTCTGTTTACTTTCACACTCAACAGATTTTTCTCAGAAATTTCCTGCATCGGGTTACTTTTAGAAAATTTTTCACACCCATTGCATCCGAACACAATGGCCAAAATCGCCCGTCCATGTAATTGCAAATCACGCTCCGAACCAATTTAACAGATTCGTTCTAAACCCTTTTCAATTGATAGGGAAGTGAAGTGAAACGATGAAGCGTGACTTCTCTGACCAGAGGACTGCTGTCCTTGCAGGAGAAACAATTGCCGATAAAAATATGTGCTTTCATCGAAGAAATGAATTGGTGACCTAAATGGGGCTGAATTAAAAATAGAAGACGGGGGTGTTTTGTTTTCTTGGTTTCAACAGCCCATTTAGGACGTTCCACTGAAGAAAGCGTTTGATATCTGTTTGACGGTTCAAGAGATTCGAAATGTTATTCTTCCCCTCGAGTTGAAAGAGAAACAAAAGACTCGCTTCTCCCACCGCCTTTATTTTAACATAATTTTTCTAACTATTTTTGGTCTTTGATGTCGTTATATTAGATTTTGCGGTTCGCCAACCTCTGCTTTCATGCTGTGAACACAGTGAATAGTGTGGAGGTACTTTATAGGTACATCACGGCGCGTTTTTAATCTTGGCGATCATTTTCTATTTTATTTATTGTCGCTATGTTTTGTCAGAGTTACATAGAAGCTACTTAGTTGTCGACGCCATACATTATTTTTTCGTTTCAATGGACTTTTAATAAAGCAAGGCTTGAAATAAGACACAATTCCATTAAACTAAAAAATAATTCGCCAAGAAATTAAATGTAAAATTATCCTCCCCCCCCCCCCAATAAAAAGAAAGAATTGCCGCCGGGAGGGCCGACAGAAGTGAAAATTTAAACAATTACGCGTGCATTTGTTTTTGAATTGTGTCAGTGTTTTTTTTTTCATTTAAAAAAATTCCGACATGCACGTGTATTTGTGTGTATGTCATACTGAAGAAAAGTAGTAGATACTTATATTCAGAGACGTCGGTAACGATAACGGAAACTGTCACGAGTTCGATTGATTTTTTCCCCATCTCAAAAAATACCCAACGGCTTTAAGAAATTTTCACTTCGAAAACAAATGACAAAATAACATGAAAAATCACAGTAAAATAATTAATCAAATCAACTTTAAATGCTCCATTTGTATGCAAATTAATCAATCAGATAATTATAATGTGTCAAGAAAAAATATTGAAAGCTCCTTTAAAATTATATAAGAAAAGAGCAAAAATGTCAACGGTATAAACATACACATAAACTTATTTTTCGCTAAGTTAGAAAGTATACAAGTCGCCAAGTCAAGTGGCGTACCTAATTGATCAGCACCACTGTTGAAATGGTGGCATTGAAAGTTTACTTTTTTAAAAATTTTGTTTTTCTACAGTTCTGCAGACGATGATGTTTTTTACTCAATAATAAAATAAGTAAATTCTTTTTTAGAGACGCCTTTAATGAATTACACACTTTAGGCAAAAGAGGCAAACAAAGCAAAGCTTGAAATGAGTAAAAATTGCATTTAATTGAAAAATAATTCGCCAAATAATTAAATTAAGCAGTTCAAAAGTAGAATCATATGCCAATTTAAAAAAAATGTGACTAAATAGCAGGAAAAATCATAGTAAAATAATTAACCAAATCAATTTTATTTGTTTCAGTAACATACAAAATAATTTTCCAAATAAATATAGAGTTAAAAATAAACATAGCTCTATTAAAATGTAAAATTGGAAAAGGATTAGCAAAAATGACCACGATCTAAATGTTTTTTTTTTTTTTTTTCACTTTTTCGCCAATTTAGAAAGTATCCGAGTCGCTAAGACAAATGACATCCCTTTTAGAGTACGTACTGCTGAGGAAATTGAGACAATGAAAGACTACTTACGTAAAAATAGCTCTTTCTGTAGAGCTTCCGATGACTAGGAGTTAGGTGTTTCATTCAGTACAGAAATCAAGTGTAAATAATTTGAAGAGACGTTTTCAATGAATTATGCAATTTATGGAAAAAGAAGTTAATTACTGCTTATGTTTGAAGGAGCTGCTTTACTCAAAAACTCTCATTCGACATTGAATGTGGCGAAAAAGATGCAAAGAGGAGCTATGCCAGTAAATTCAGGGGTACAAACATTTTGAAATTCATTGGACCGCAAAGAAGGAAGTGTGCTAACCATCTTTTTTACATAGTACGTGCAGGTGTCATTAAAAAAACTTTTTTATTTAACTATTATAAATTTAATACTGCTATTAATGTCGTTATTTATTTATTTGTATTTATTCATTCAGTTAGTTTTATTTCACGCTGTAAAGCAACCGCAAAAGCCTAAATCAAGAACAAGGAAAGATTTAAATCTAGGCTTCTTATAAGCGCATAGGCAACGATTTTCATCATTTTTCTAGAAATCGAAGGAATATTCTCTGACGAAACGATCAAAGTAGAACAATTTCATTGAGAAACTAGAATTCTCAAGGGATTGTCATGCCATTGTTGATACCGACTTTTACGATAATGTGTGCTCTATACAGAGAATGAATAGAATACTATATCTTTGGATCATATCCTGTATTTTGAGATCGTGTCAAGCACTACGGAACTTATATAAATTTATTTTTGTTTCGTGCATAGGTAAAGCTAACTTCTTGTGTGGAATTAGATCAAAATCTTAATCATTTTATATATCAGAAGAATAAAAAGAAGCTGATGTGTCTCAAGCAATTCTTTTCATTTTGTTCAACTTTGTTTTACAAGTTTCAGGATACATTGAGTTTGCGACTAATGCCCAAAATCGGTCATTGAGAGTTCAGAATATTCAAAAATAACAAATATTTGAAACGATATGAAGGAATAATTTAGATAAAACGAGAATTCATTTTCTTTTTTCTTCAATATTATTAGTTACTACGTGTAATCCTTTTTTATCATAACCTAGCTTTTGTTGCCTATCGTTATTCAAACGTTATGATTCTACCATACTAATGTTATCTCAAATCCTAGTTCAGCAGTCAGCAAAGCTGGAGCGACTTATACTTTCGATTTTCCTTAGCCAGTAATTGCTACTACTGGCTTTACTAGTTTACCGAATGCCGGCATTTTCGATTTTTTATTTAATAATATCGTTATTTACTGACTCTTAATACCGGCATTCTCGGTATTAACTGAAAATAATAAAAAGTTTTTTATTAAATAGTATTCAATTTAACTTATCAGATATAATATAGTTATTTTAAATATGCGTTTCTTTTGCAATGAGACTATATCAAAATCAATCTATCGATGTAAAAAATTTTCTGCAAAAGCACTATTTGATAGAATCTCAATAAATATAAGTGCCGGAGAGAAAACGAAATGATATTTTTGTCACTAGATAGTGTGATGAATTGCATTTTCGCGTGTTTATGCGAACCCTGTATTTATGTCGTCCGCTTTCACGTTCGTTCACTTGCTATTTTGTAAAAGTTAATTTCAAGTACTTTACTAATATATTTGTGATATAAATAACGTATTCCAACCATCAATTGCATCAATACTTAATAATATATTTTTTAAATATTTGTCCTATCTGTACTAAATTTTGAGAAAAACCTTGTTTTGTCAAAGGGTAATTAGTTGTCACCGGCATCAATGTGCTGCCCTATATAACTATTTAGCTGTATACTTGGCGAGATAGTATTTAGCAGTTATACAGTTCCCGGAAAATTTGCGTAGAGGAAGGGCATAGCGAGTTAGAAAATACTAGTAGATATTTTCATAACTAAAGACTTTTGAAAAGAAAACTAATGAAAGGAACTGACAGGAGCAAATTTAGTGAAGTTCGTTGCAAATTTCAAGCGAAAGGATTATTAAAAGCAAACACAAACCTGTTTTGATCAAGAGGAAATTACTGAAAATGATGTAAATATTGGAAAAGAATCGTCTCTCAAAGAGAAACTAAAACTAGTTACACATATTTTTAAAAAAATATTACACACAATACCCATGGAAACACATACTACACTTTCGGGGAAAAAAGATATATTCAAATCCAGCACGCAAGAGACCGAATTATTTGAAGATAAAGTACTTCGAGGCAATCAGAGGAGTATCAGTTTTTGAGAGGTTTCTAATACCGGTATTCCGGAATTTGCAATACATGCAATACACCACCAACTCGGCTATTTCGATCCATGGACAGCTGTTTCGAGCTTATTCTGCTCTCATCAGCATGGAATACGAAAGTAGTCGAGTTGGAGGCAAAAATCCTCTTATAAAGCAAAGAGAGCGAAAAAAAAACTGGTAGCTAATGTGAAATTAGAATACCAGCGAGCGACCGCACTTAGTATAGTACAACTGGTAAATTTTTTCGGCAGAGCTCAAGGGTTTATTCCGGAATTACTTTTTTTTAAATACCGAAGATCTTTATAGCATTTTTGGTCCGATAGAGCAACTGCTATCCTTAGCCAATAAGAATTAAGAATACGTCATTTGACTCTCGACATTCGAATATGTTTTATTATTATTTTTTTTAAAATTGTTTTCCAAATTACTGTTATTTTTAATAACATTGCTGCACTTTTTCTCAAATTGAATACATTATTTCCTTAGAAATAAGTCTTCGTTTAAATGATACTGTGAAAAATATAATGTCGATCGTAACAATTGTAGAAAATCTCTTATCCGGCTCACTTTGATCCCGATTTCCAAATAATTCCGATCAATGTCGTAAATCTTTTAAAGAATTTTGTATTCTCATTATTGGTGTACTGAGAAATCGGTAGTACTGGATAATCTGCCAAATTCCGATTATTAATCGGTGGAAAAATACTTTTTAAATAATTTTTAAAGTATACCTCTACTAAGAAACTATGATGAATAATTTTATTAACTGAAAATAAAAGTAATTTCCTGCAATCCTTACTATAACATGTTTTATGAAAGTGTGTACAGAGTAAAAACAAAACAAATACTTCATACAGTAAGCAGAACTGAATGAAATACTATAAGATAACCCTTGCAGTTGATATTCATATGACACAATAAGGAACATTTACATTTCTGAACTTTCAAAATGGACTGCAAAAACATTAGTAGTTCATTTAAGTTATAATCAGTTAAATTTTACCGATCAACAGATAGGGAAATAACTTTTAAATATAATTATTTTAATTTATGTCTAAAACAAGAAACTGCTGCGAATAAATTTATAAACAGGAAATAATTTTTTTTCTGCAATCATAAGTATTACGTTCATGTAGTGCGAAAGTATAATACAGGGGTGGCCAACCCGCGGCACGCGTGCCACAATGTGGCACGGCGGAGCAGTAACAGTGGCACGCGAAGACTTTTTGAAAAAATTCCAAAATTGAGGGGAAAATGTCGATCTCAAAAATATTGATAGAAACTAAAACCTTTAAACTGATAAATATAATGATATTATGACGATTAAGTGTCAGGAGGCTGGCTTCCAAATTGTCTGAACTTCAATATTGCAGTACTTAACGTTAGCTTCGGACATCCAACAAAAGCTGATACGCTACAGACAATGCTTTGTAAAGCATATTTGCGCTTGACAGATTGTGCAAAATGAATTCTTGAACTGCAATAGTTTTAGCTACGGGTGATGAAATTTTATAAAAAAGTTAACTCTGCAATTAAAATTAAGAAATCAGATTGAACAAAATTTGATATGGTTGCACAAATGAAGATCCTAAAACTGTTTTTGTTACATTACTTGAAAATAATTTGGGGGGAAAAAACTTCAAAAGTATCATCGAATTATTTATCACAAACTCCTTGCCAAAGAATGAGACTTTTTCTCTCTTGGTGACCCTGTAGAGTTCCTGTAGTATTAAACTACGAATTAGAGCTCTGAATGCTTTGGGAACTTTTCCCAGGGGAAAGAGGAGAGCATGGCAAGTTACTTCTTCATTGAAAAAAAGCAATTGCTGTCCAGAGAAAAAATAGTCATAAGATTTTAGAATTTTAAAAGGGAGTGTGTTTTTTAAAATGTCTGGCAGGAAAGCAATGAGGACTTGCTACTTAGGAATGAAGAATAGAAAATTAATATACAGGTAGTTATCAAAATAATGGAAACACTTGAGATTCATAAGAAAAATCTACCGTTCACCCCAAAATAAGCGATCAATTGTTCTTTAACTTTAGTCATACAAAATATAGACTTCACCGGACATTTCCACGTTGAAATTAAATCACCCATGCATTTGGGGGACGACAAGAAGGGGGGTCGAAAGAAAAACCGCTTTTTGACCATAACTCTTTGAAAAAAGCTCGGAATAAGCTATAAATTTCAGTAATTAATTAGCATACTATGTATATTTACTGTACAAATTTTTATGAACGTACCACTTATACTTCCGAAGATATGAAACATTTTTTAAAAAACGGCAATTTTTTAGGTTTTTTGCTCAACACGAGGTTTTTGATCAAACCTATCAAACTTCAGAAAGATGACAAAACAGGAAAGCACAGATAAAACGATAATATGAATTAAGGAAATAATTTTCACTCGCAGCGCGAACGACAGAATTTATAACTACAAAAATTTACCGTTATACTGCATCTATAAAAAAAGTTCAGTGATATCGTAAAAATGAAAAGATATCAGCGATCAGTGACTGTATTCATTATTCGCAACTATGTGGCAGGTCCACAGGGTACACGAGCATTTTTTCAATTAAATGTAAGTGATTTATCGGCAGAATCACTTTCGCCTATTGGCCATAAGACCTTATACGTAGTGCAAAGTATCGCACCCCTTATTTTAACGATAACGCAATAACCTTTAATTTAAAAATAGCTCTTTGTGGACTGTCCCTCACTATTTATGTATTGTCTGCGAATGAATGAAATACAGCTCACTAGATCGCTGATATCTTTTTCAATTTTCATGATATTCAACTGGAACTTTTTTTTATAAGCTGCAGTATAAACCAGGCTACAATATTTTTGTAGTTATAAATTTCTGTCGTTCGCGCATGCGCCGTGAAAAATTATTTCCTTTTAACATTCATATCTCATCGGATTTTTAATATTTTTATTTGCCGTTTTAGTATGTTCTTTCCCTCGTATTTTGCCATCTTTCCTGAAGTTTTGATAAGGTTTGATCAAAAACTCTGCGTGTTATAAACAAAAACCGTTCAAATAAAACTGCCGTTTTTTAAAAAATGTTTCATATCTTTGGAAGTATAAGTGGTACGTTCATAAAAATTTGTACAGTAATTATACATAGTATGCTTATTAATTACTGAAATTGATAGCTTATTCCGAGCTATTTTCGAAGAGTTATGGTCAAAACGCGGTTTTTCTTTCGACCCACCTTCTTGTCGTCCCCCAAATGCATGGGTGATTTAATTTCAACGTGAAAATGTCCGGTGAAGTCTCTATTTTGTATGACTAAAGTTAAAGAACAATTGATCGCTTATTTTGGGATGAACGGTAGATTTTTCTTATGAATCTCAAGTGTTTCCATTATTTTGATAACTACCTGTAGCTATGTCATCTCTTATTATCCAGCGTTTAACTAATTTAAATTTAAGATTGTACAAAAAAAGTTTCCTAAACCAGTATAGGCCGTTTACATTCTTTTATGATGAAACTTCAGTTTCTTTCTCTCTACTTTGGAGAAAAAAAGAATAAAAAATTAAATTTAATATTGAAAGTATCAACCCAAATTTAATAATTTTCCTGCTATATGGAGAAATTTTTACACCTATTTCAAGTACACATTCAGTGTTAGGTTTGATGATTTTCAGGATCATAAAGAAAATGCTGATTTTTTCAAATTCTTTGTCTATTTCTCTACAAGACACCACTTGTTAACCTTCTGAAATCCAACTCAGAATTACTGACATTCTGCATTGGTAATCAAATGTAAGAGCTGACTTCACAAGAAAGGGATTCACGTTATATAGAAATTTGTACCAACAAATTTTTTTCAAATTTACACACTTTAACCGTCTGATGCTGTTGTAGATTTGGTTCAAAATACGCTTCTAAACAAATATTTTTTGTTATAAATGCAGAAAAATCTAAATACTGTTGAATATTAATTGATAGCACTTAAAACACTTAAACTTCTTAGGATTCTCAAGAACTATTCCTAAAATTAAAGACTTGGTAAAAAAGACTCATAAACCAGATTAAGTACATACTGTTTAATTTTTAGAATAGAATGTTCGATGTTATTTGTTTCTTTTTTAAGCATAAGCCAACTGACAGAACTAATAAAAGTGTTTATTAACGATAACTCTTAAGTTCGGACTTGTTTTATCTGTATTATCATTTAGATTTCAATTGCTCAGATTTACGGAAAAAATGTTTTATTTGAGTAAGAATTACGTAGTCAGCCAACCTAAAATCTATTTTTAACTTTTTAAAAATTTTCAGTTTGTTGGAAAAATACAATGTGGCACGCTGAGCTTTTTCTCTCCAGATAGTGGCACTCTCCCTAAAAAGGTTGGCCACCCCTGGTATAATAAATAAAAACAAAACAAGCAATTCAAACCATGAAAGAAAAAAAAAAAGAATTCTCGCCGTTGATATAGATTTTCAATGAACTAATTTTCCTATTTTGAATAAATATACACATATAATGTTGCAACATTTTTCATGTGTCGCTACTTTTCTGTTTAGTGTAGTGCTTTTAAATACTCTCTCATTTTCACAAAGAATAAAAGTCTTGAATTAAAAAGTTATTAATAATTGATAAATAAATTTACATTAAAAGCAATCTTAGATTAGAGTGTTCACCACAGCCTCCCCTTATTTATTAATTTAATTTTTAATTTTCATGACTATGTAACGTAATAAACAATGTGTGAATCATGTTATGTGTTAATGTAATTTCATTAACAATAATATAAAAATTGATTCAAAGAAGACATTAGATGAAATTTTGAAATTATTTTGGGAAAATTAGGAAAATGGAGAAAAATAAATTGTATCCCAGAAATAAATTAGTACCCATTTCTAAAATCGAAATAGTAAAAGAAAGAAGAAAAACTTTGATGGTGAAAGTGGTAGTACTAAAAATTCACCATCATAATAATCAATTGGCTCGGTCGATTATCAACAGCCCATTAATCGGTAATCGGCCAATTTGCTCATTGGTACATCCCTAATTCGTTAAATAATAGTTAAAAATTGTGATAGTATGAACGAAATTGTGTAAGGACGCTTTTAAATGTATAGTTGCTGCATGGATTGTGCAATAATTATTATGGTTACATAATAGAATAAACATCATGTCTTACTTGGAGCATCAGCCGGCCAACACTCCAGCTGAACTATTAATGATTTATATAGTGTTTGTTTAATCGTGCTTCATGCAAAAGTCTCACGTGTTTGAAATGGAAGACAATGAACCAATTCTTTGTTAAGATACAATGTAAAAATTGAAAGTTGTTATTATTTTTAATTGTCTTGCAAACACTTTCATTGAATGTTGTTACAAAACATGGCACTTTTAAATCGTTATATTCATTTAACTTGCTCGACCTTTATTTTCGCTTAATGCATAGCTAGGGGTGCGACATCGAAATCAAAACATCGATGTTTCAAGACATCGATGTTTCGAAATTAAGACATCGATGGTATTGATACATCGACCAAAAAACATCGATGTTTTCAAACATCGATGTTTCAAAACATCGATCTTTTTTTATAAAAATTACTTACATATTTAAATGTGCAGTGTAATACAGTTACTCCCCAATACATTACGCCTCTATATATCACTCAATTAGATTTATCTTTTGTCTCCTGAAAAACAGCAACCGTATGATATCAATGTTAATTATAGAAAACTTTTTTAGTGAGATAAATACCGTAAAGTCGGGTTACTTGGACCCACAAGGAGGTTACTTGAGCCCACAGTAAAATGATAAAATCTGTTTTTGGTACTAGCATTAGAGACTACAGAGTGCTTCTACCTAGAGGAGAAACGAGGAACTACGTGCAAGTCTTCAACTAATAAGTACCAAACCTAGATTTTATCATTTTACTGTAATGGGCTCAAGTAACCCCTTAGGGTCCAAGTAACCCGACTTTACGGTACTGCAATTGTTGATTAACTGTATAACTTTTATGTATCGCATATTTTTCTGAAACTTTTTTTGTTGAAATGTACAACACCGTTATCTAAAATAAAAAATCTGAAGCAAAAAAAAAAAAAAAAAAAACAATGATGTTTAAAAATCGTTGACCGTAAACCATCGGTAGTAATTAAAAAAAAAAAAAAAAACTATTTCAATACGATAGATATTGCAATTGTTAAAGATGAATCTTTTTTATTGCATATTTTTATTGCTTTTTGCGGAAGTGTAAAACAGACATCGAAAGAAAAAAAAAACATCGAACGTGAAACAGTGATCATTAAAAGACATCGACCTTAAACCAACGATCGAAAACGTGTTCTAACAAGATTAATAGTAAAACGGCTGATTAACGATATAACTTTTTGCCGCATACATTGATGATTTTTTTTTTTTTTTGCTGAAATATAAAACATTCACATAAAGAATAATAATGAAATTAATAAAATTTAAACAAAAATGGCGAAAGCAAATTAGAAATTTATTAGAAACATCGAGAGCAAAACATCGATAACAATCATAGAAAATAGTTTCTAATTAGATCAATACTGAAACTTCTGATTAAGGATGAAAACTTCTTAATACGTCTGCATATCGCATATTTTTTATCAAGCTTTTATTGCTGGATTATAAAATATTGACATCGAAAAAAACATCGAACCCAAAACATCGATATTGGGAAAACATCGACCCTCAAACATCGATGGTAAAAACATCGATGTTTCCAAAAAATCGACATCGATGTCGCATCCCTACTACATACATACTGTCTGATCTTAGGTAAAACCTTCCGCGTACTTACGCATGCATCAGGCCTTTTCTGATCTTAGAAAAATAGGGTTGTTAGGTAAGATAACAATAAGAGGAAGAATAAAAAGGATATAGCAAATGAAAGCTTTAAATTGAAAACTTCGGAAAGTTATCACCCAAAACCAAAATGCCCCTTTTAAGTGGAACTATTCGCGAGTGCTAGGTGCGGTTTTCATGGACAGACAGTATTTCCAATCACAAAAATTCTCAACATTTGGTGCAGAGTTAAGATGTTAAAGGTTTTGAAGCGAAAAAAAAGGAATTAGTGAAAAAATACAAAATCTAACTTTTATACATATTCCAGGTCCTCTAACTTATATTTCGGGAAAATATCGCTCATCGAGAATGAAAACAGAGCATCTTTTTTTTTTTTTTTCAGTCAATGGAAATTTAATGCTAATCCAATTTAAAAAGTGTGTGATATGTCCAATGAAAAATAATTCCAACACAAAAATTTGAAAGATTTGTGATTAAAACGCTGATATATTTGAATTCAAAATTTTAAGTCCCCGTGCAGAAAATGAGATCGAACGAATCGCCCTTTCAGTAGAATGACAGGTTGCCAAATTAAAAAAATAAAGTATATTTATATTTTTCACTGGTATTGAAAAATTAATGCAATAATCTGAATATGTTATGCTATAATCTGAAGAAGCACCCTACAAAAGCTAGCACAGTTTGAAAAAGCACCCTGTATGCAACGCACACATATAATTTTAAACATTTGTTAATAGCTATGTCCCCCCCCCCCCCCCACAAGGTGTTATGGACAGCTAGTGTAAAGTGATGTAAGTCACAAAAATGCCGCGTTTCAATATCTTGGTGAATAGTGGTAATACTAATGCCAAACTTTTTGCGTTTGAATTGTTTATTCATGCTCTTGATTTCTCTAAATCTAAGTTAGGGGACCTAAGATTCAAATAAAAAGTTAGATTAGCACTTTTTTACAATTAGAGGTATGTATCTAAATAGTTCGGAGTCTATATGAATCGGTATGCATCTAAGTAATGTCGGAAAATACAGGTCTTGTATGATGGGTTAAACGGGAGTGCCTTGTATAAACGCTAAGTTTGATTACTTAAGGTTTTATTTTAGGATCACTTTTTCCCCCTGGTTATCCAGATCTTCAGCTTTACGAATTGACGCATCGTTTTGAACAATAAATTCCCTAACACGAGTGTTATAGGCGTTTCTCTGTTAACTCGTAATTGTCTGTCCGGACCGAGTATTTTAAAAATAATAAAGTGTAATAAAGTAATTATCTCTCTTAGCTCAAGTAAAGCATTAATACTTTGCAGCCCAATTGTATTTGGAGCGATAACATTTTTGTTTCCTAGAAGTTATCAAAAACCTAAAAACACAATTCTCCGTCTGCCCCAATCCTATTGTCTAACACTTAAAGGTAATATTTCAAAAAACCTATTCACACTACATAAATTTTGCAATTAATTTTTAAGAATAGAATGATGCAACTATATTTTTATGAGATGCGGTCTAATTACGTATTTCTAAAACCTAATATTGTCATGTAAGTTCTGTCCGGAGTTATTTCAAACAGTCCCCTCCCCTGCCACAAATTTAAAGTTGCAATAGAAAAATATTTTTACTCTTGCAAATGTTTTTTGTTACATGTATAACGTTTAACGCAATTAGTGTGAATTTTCCGAAATAGCTTGATAACGGTACTGAAATGCCACTTTGTTTAGCTTCAGAGCCACATTTGTGATGAAAGTTTGCATTTTGGTCCCTGCTAAAAGTCCTCTGGTAAGTGATTTAATTAATGTTAATTTGTTTAATTATGTAACATATTATTCATTATTTCCATAAATGTTAT